>JADRCC010549155.1:0-10487 GCA_019843855.1 Hylomyscus alleni
CTTGCAGGAATAAGCTGGTCAATCCATAGATTATTCACTGTTCAGGGTGAATTTACTGGATAGGTGGCCCTACTCAAATTATTACCTTCCTGTGACTCATCTTATTTCCAAAACGGGGTAATGATAGTATTAAACTATATATGGGTGTTTCAAGGACTGGGTAGGTAATACCAAGGTCTTGAAAACAAAATGACATAACCACAGCTGTTATGACACAAGCATGGATAAAACCTGTCATACTAGGTGGCCAAAGAAAAATTACAGGAAGTGGTTTTCTTTTTTTAAGAAGCAATTTCCCTTCTGCTCCTCAGGAAGAAGAGGATTTTGATATTATCTATTTACTTATTTGCTGAGTTCTGGAAGCTTAGTGGCATATACATTTAAACAGAGAAACAAATAAAAAACAGTCCAAATCATTTTTATATTATCTGCACCTAAAGACATGCAAATGCTTTCCATTTAATGTGAGTGGAAGCTGTCTTGATGTATCCAGCCATCAATGGTTAATACATGGAAGCTAATGTGTCCTCTCCATGGTTGTTTGCTTGGCATATATTTTATGTTACAACCAATCACTATTGAAGAGCAGCACAGTATTAAAAGTGGTTTTGATGACAGAGAACTTTCATTCAAAAACTGTTTTTACTATTTACTAGCTGAATGAACCTCAATAAGTTACTTAGCTGCCAATAATCCTACAATAGTCCTACCTAAAAGATATTGCTGTATGTTCCATGAGATAAACTGTGAAGTACTTAAGATTTAATACAAGTGCATAAGCTACTGTAATATTTTGTTTTAGTGATTAGGAATATTCTTCTAATTATTAATTATTCTCACTAATTATTCACTCAAAATCATGATTTTAAATTTATCCTCTCTAGAAATCTCAGATTATGCCATTGGAGAGCTTCAGGACATGCATATTTTTGGTGTTTGAGGGGAAAACACTGCATTCCAATGAAGAAATTGTCCTGTTCTTAGCTTGCTAGTGTGGTGGAGAGGCTGACAAAGATAAATGTGAACATTGAGCTGGATGGGAATTTGGCAGGACTGATGGGACTTAGGAAATGTGACTGTTTGTCTTTACCACATAAGCGAGTTTAGAAAGTTGGAAATGTAGGTAGAGAATTGCATGAATAAGTAAGATTCTGAAAGATCACTACCCACAGAGATACTGAGAAAAGTCCATGAGCATAATTGTGAAAAATGAGGCAGAGATTAAGGGTGAGCAGATAGAAACACATGGCACACTAACAAACATTCAGAAAGCAATCAATCACAAAAGCAGTGGTCCAAGTCCAATCCCGAGAGCACGCTGTTGTGTGAGCTTCTCAAAATGTCTAACAGAATTCAATGCCAGTATGCTTGTCACAATGTCAGCATTCTGCTGACCATGCTGCCCCTAATTTGTTTTCCCTCCGTTCCTATGCCAAGACTTCACGCCTTACCCCATTGTCCCTGCAACCTCACCCTCCTGAGCTGGGAATGAGCCTGGGCTCTGAGTCCTCTCTCTCCCCACTGCTGCCATAGAAGTGACCTTTTAGTCCCTTGTTTTTGTTACATACGAGTCCTGAGCCCTGACTTCCTCAATGATTTCATGGATGACTTGGCTGCATTCCACTTCAGTATTATTTCCTGATTTCTATTTTTTAAGGAAATATATTGCCATTGTTGAAAAATCTGAAAACTATAGAGAAGCACAAAGTAACAATACTGAATCACTTCCAGAGAGCCATAGTTTATGCTATCTTTGTAAAAAAATATTTATATAAATTTATATACAAAAATGGATTCATGCTGTATTTATTTGCTGTAGAATGAATTCTGACTTTTATATACATCCAAGATGTTCTTAACTGATTTCGTCAGTAGAAATGATACTGAAAATATTCTCTCGTCCCTCTAATGACAACATTTCCTTAGGTTTGCTCAGCATCCTGTATTAGAGTTGTCTGTTTAAGGAAACCAAGCATCATATTGCTAGAATGACTTTTATAAAATCTTTAGAAAGATTGCTGTTTTTATTTTAAAGTCCTTTGTAATGTCATAAATATATTATCCAAAGTGCTGAAATTAGTAGCAAGTGACAAAATACATTTCATGCCTCCGACCTGTCTCTTACTTTCAACCATTCAGAAAAACATTGTGACACAAGAAGAAATCCACACCTATATAAGAACATAGATATCTGGAGGGATAATCATCCTATTTCAGCATTCCTAATTATTCACTGATGAAACTGAGGTTACAAGGAAGCAAATTGCATCTCTAAAGCTTTCTTCTCTCAAGTGAATATAACCTGGAGCAGGAATAGTCCCAATGAATGACCACCAGGGCCTATTTAGTCCTTTATCTTACAATCTTGAAAAGTGAACTTCACTCTTATGGAAAGGATGAGTTTAAGAAAGAGGTGTATTGCAGGTTTATAGTGAAGGAAAGCAAATTCCTGTATAACAAAACTGGATCCTAACAAAGAGTTGCCACCAAGGGACTAGCTCTAGAGACTAATGCAATGTTACTAGATTTGAGGAATTATGAGGAGGGACATGAGCAGGTCAGTCCTGTTTCCCTACTCACAATATGTCGATGTGCCTTTTCCATCCTGATGTCTGGAGTTTCAGGTACTTTCTGATGAAACTTTTAGGTAGCATGTCTCATTAAGATTGCTCTATAAATGGAAAACAAAAAATAAAAACAGAACACATAGCAGTGTTTCTAAATACTTTTGGTATTTCTGACCTCCAGCAGTGACAAAACTGCCAATAGAACAAGGACATCCCCAGCTTCTGACCAAAACAATGTTTGTTTGTAAGGACAAGAGAAAGGATTATTGGTTCTTTTGGTCTACACCCCAAACTTTGTGACATGTTTCTTTCTCCTGTTCTCATCAAATCAAAGTAGACAAATGCATTCAAGAGTATGTGTCAGCTCATCAATACTAAATCACTTAATGGATTTGTAATCCAATGTTCCAAGACCACTGTGCTAATTTGTGAGTGTAAGTAGGCTATGTGCTACTTCCTAAACTTTCTAGAACAGGTATCTTTCCTGAGGACCATCTTCCTGTCCATATGATTGACAGGTTCATTTGAATTAACATTTGAGTACCATAATATGTCTTTGTCAGTTACCAGGAAGCATATGTGTATAATGATCTTAGAACCATTGGGATGGTTTAGAATCTCCATCCAAACCATTCTGTTCATTTAAACAAAATTCATGTAAAAAACAAGAATTAAATAAAGTTTTTAAAAAGAAAGAAACCTATAAAATAAGCATGTTATTTCATACAGGTGCCAGCAGTCTTGCCTTAATGAGCATGAAAACCTTTTTATTTCTGCCTCCATTTCATATGGTATTTTAAATCTTCAGGACAATTGTGTCTTATTTCATATTCTAAGAAAGGGCACTTCGCAATGTGAAGTCGTTTCTGGTTTCATTGGAGACTCAGTTGCATCATGTGGTGTTCTTCTGGAAACTGTCTTATGAGAGAGTGTTTTTGCTGAAGCAGACACATGGGAGGATGTTTTGCTGAGAACAGATACATGGTGTTTTTCTGGAAGCAGCCTGGAAAAGAGGCATATGATATTTTGCTAGAGTAGATGCTTAAAAGAACATGTGATATTTGGAAAGGGTATAAATACAACCAACAGACAGTGAGTGAACAATACTATGTGATATTGGTATGCCTTACCATTCTTTGCTGGTCATTGTTGGGCTTTGCTGATGATGGTCTTAGCTGAGGACACTGTATGGTATTGGTTCACCTTGTCATTCTTTGTTGGTCATCATTTGTCAAAACTTCATAGAGAGAAACACATGAAAGGACTTCTGGTGGTGTTCCCATGGTGTCTTGACACTTCTGTGGACTCAGGCCAATTGGCAAAGCCTCATGGTTTCTTCTGGATTAAACTGCCATTACTGACTTGTGAATGGTGTTTTTGAGTGGATCAAGCTGCTGATTCAGGCATTGAATTGTTGATATCCTGACAACACAGATTGGGTTTGCTCCAAAAGACAATGTCTAAATATGTCCATATCCTCATTTGACCTATTAAGCTTTTATTTCTACTACTTCTGGTATGTAGTAGGCTACAAGGGAGGTAAAACATTTAAGTACACTTATTAAAAGTAGGTTTTGAAAAAAATCTAAACCTACAATAATGATTTCCATTTCCCTAAAATTGATGTGCTAATCATAACACAGGAGGTAGGGTATAAAAGTAATCTTTTTTTTTTTTTTTTTTTTTTTTTTTTTGGTTTTTCGAGACAGGGTTTCTCTATATAGCCCTGGCTGTCCTGGAACTCACTCTGTAGACCAGGTTGGCCTCGAACTCAGAAATCCGCCTGCCTCTGCCTCCGAAGTGCTGGGATTAAAGGCGTGCACCACCACTGCCCGGCTAAAAGTAATCTTGAGGAATAATAATATTCAAGTCTGCTAAATTCTAACTAGCTATATAAAATTTAGAACCAAAATGCCCCATATAAGATCTTATTTTCCCACAATGCTGGTTTTGTTATACCACATTTGTTAGTTCACTAAAGAATGAGCAGTTTGTGAAGCTAAGTTTACTAAAGTCACTGCAGAGGTTTTATATATATGCCAAGAATTAAAGTAATAGAATTGATTTAGAAGATGAGATGGGACAAAACTAGTGACTGAATTTGTTGTTCTAATTAATCTTTGGCCTTGTTATATAGGGATCTGATCAGAAACAGATTTAGTTGGAGATATAAAATTGCTCAGTAATTAAGAATAGTTATTCTTGCAGAGCTCCAGAGTTTGGTTCCTAGTACCAAAAATCAGCTCGTAAGCACCTGAATGCCAGTTCCAGAGATTATGTCACTCTCTTCTGTCCTCAATACACACACACACACACACACACACACACACACACAAACACACACACACACACACATATATACACATTCATACATTTTTTTAAAGTGATGTAGTAATTTATGATTTAGAGTTAGGGAGCACAATAAGATGAAGAAACATTTCAAATCTGCTTTCTGAACTATCACTTGACAAATAAACTGCTTGCTGATTAAGGCTAAGAGAATAGCTATTTGGCCAAAGGAACAAGTTATTTCCCTATAAAACACGGTTCACAGGATTCTCCCAAGATAAAATTCAAATACCTGATGACTGGTTTGTATCCTACAATGGTTAGTGTTCATTGTCAATTTAGCTATATTGTAGAATAACCTAGGAAATACAGTTCCAACGTTAACTTAGGAGAGGATACCTACCTGAAATATTGGTGGACAGATAGAAGGAAGAGAAACAAAAGAAGAAAAGCCAAGTGAACCTTCAATTTTCTCTCTCTATCTCTCTCCCTCTGTCTCTCTCTCTCTCTCTCGCTCTCTCTCTCTCTCTCTCTGCTATTTGACTGTATACATCATGCGACCAGCAACTTTATGTTCTTGCCACAGTTCCATCTCAGCTACAGGGACTGTAGAGCTGTGAACCATAAGCCAGAATAAATCCCTCTTCCAGTAAGTTGTATCAGGTATTGATCCCAACAGTTAAGAGAATGCATACCAAATAGAAAAATCTATAGTGAGAAATAACTATGTGAAACAACATGGTGGTATTGGTTCTCAATCATGACATCTCAGTTGTGAAACGACTTCCAGATATTTCAGTCTATAACATGCCTTCTCCTTTTCTACATACTCCAAAAGAACTTAGGAAACATAAACTGGTAAAGGAAGATGGGCTTATTTAGATAGTTTATAATGACTCAGCAGGATTCTCATTTCTCCCTACCCATTTCTGTGGCTGTGTTTCCTGTACCTTTTGATATCCCGCCTAAGCTCCATGAATGAGCTACACTACCAGCCCCAACCCAGCTTCCATTAAATTCACAGATAAAAGACACAGACACTTTCTCTAACTCCTTCATTGGGGACCCTGTACTCAGTTCAATGGATGGCTGTGAGCCTCTACTTCTGTACTAGTCAGGTAATGTCAGAGCCTCTCAGGAGACAGCTATTTTCAGTCTCTGCTCCATAATTAGTCTCTGCAACTCCTTCCGTGGGTATTTTGTTCCCCCTTTTAAGAAGGAATGAAATGTCCACCTTTTGGTCTTCCTTCTTCCTGAGTTTCTTGTGGTTTGTGGATTGTTCTTTGTGTATTCCAAACTTCTGGGCTAAAGGAGCTGAAGGGTTTGCAGCCCCTTAGGACGAACAACAATATGAACTAACTAGTACCCTCAGAGCTCCCAGGGACTCAACCATCAATCAAGGAGTACACATGGTGGGACTGATTGCTCTGGCAGCATGGGTATAGTAGAGGATTGCAAAGTCTGTCATCAATGGGAGGAGAGGCCCTTGGCCCTGTGAAGGTTCTGTGCCCTAGTGTAGGGGAATGCCAGGGCCAATAAGTGGAAGAGGGTGGAGTGGCAAGCAGGGGGAGGGGGGAGGCAATAGGGCCTTGTTCTTGTTTTTTTTTGTTTGTTTGTTTTTGTTTTTTTTTTTTTGGAGGGGAAACTGGGAAAAGAGAAATCATATGACATGTAAATAAAGAAAATATCTAATAAAAAATGCAAACTAAAAAAAAAAGACACACAGTTGTTCAATTTCAACTTGCCTTTTGATACAATTGCTAGGTGCTACTATCCCCTACCTGGAAAAGCATGCCCTTAATATTCTTATCTCTGCACCTCTCCACCTGCCCTCGACTTTAGTTGTTCGGTTACATCTAATCCCAGCTTTACACTTCTAACCTCTCACTTGTAGGAACAGTCACAGACTACCACTCCACCCAAGATCTAACATTGCTGCTCACCTTTCTCCAATCAGAAGCATAGGGAACTCTCCTCTCCTCCCTTACATTGCTCTTTGCTCTCTCATCCCTAGGGATGAGAGAAGCATGGAGAACTCTCCTCTCCTCCCTTACATTGCTCTTTGCTCTCTCATCCCCAGGGACCGCCTATCCCTTCTGCCCAGCAATTGGCCCTTGGCTTCTTTACTGACAGATCAAGAACCCATTGGAGAATATGACCTTAGCATCAGAACCATCCTACAGCTATGTAATTGTAACACTGAAGGACAATCAAGAAAAATCTCCTTCTGGTCAAGAGAATACAATTTCAGGACTAGGTAGAGATTTGACAAGAATCAACCCCTTCGAAGATAAAATCAACTTCAGCCTTGCTAAAAAGTTAGGTGGATAAAAAGGTGGAATAATTTACTCTTTAATGAGACACTCTACTTTTTCTGAATTACTTGGGAAAACATAACTTTTACTCTTGTTTCTATCTCGGGCTTCAGCATGCTTTCTCTAACACTCTGGGTTTCTGTAGTAGTGTGAATATGCTTAGCCCATGGAAAGTGGCACTGTGTAGGCAGGCTTTGAGGTCTCCTCTTATGCTCAGGTTATGCCCAGTGTGGATGAGACCTTCCTTCAGGTTGCTTGCAGAGGAGAGTCTCTTGCTGACTGCCTTAGGATCAAGATATAGAACTCTCAGCAACTTTTCCAACATCATATATGCCTGGATATTGCTGTGCTTCCTATCATGATGGTTATGGACTAAACCTATAAAACTGTAAGCCGTCTCAGTTAAATGTTGTCCTTTATAAAAGCTGTGTTGGTCATGGTGTATCTTCACAGCTTCTTTACTTTTACTCTAATTGACCCTTGCCATGTCACCTCCACCATATGGCAGCTTGACCTTCATGGGCCTGATCTCCATGTTGGCTTAAATACAATTAATATTTCTTCTTCCCTTTCTCTTTTCTATTCTCCCCTGGGCAGATACTGAGACTCCAGCTTGCCATTCCTAAACTGTTAATTTTAAATGCTAGAAAAATTGTTTCAAACTGTTTGAGTCCATTCTTGAATTCTTTTATTAATGAAACCAAGAACCCCAAAGGGAGACTTTGATTACCCTAGTATCTTGACACTAGCAACCCAAATGGGATCCTTCTTCACAAATCCCACAAATCCCAGTAGCAGCATTTTTACAATTCATAGTTTATACGAAAGGAAAATCCAGAAGATATGCAGATTTAACTGTCAGAGTGTTGAGCCAGTCTTTCCTGTAGGGAAGCCCCTGATTCTCAGGTTTCCTCTGTTGTCTCTATTCTCAGCAGGTTACCTTTATCCTCAGCAAAGAGAGTTTGTTACACAGTTAAAAACTCGACAGTCATAGAGAAAGTTTTGTTTCTAACTTAATGTCTGAGAAAACTGGAGTAGATGTCCTATCTAGGATACCATGTTCAAAATGGACAAGGCATATGGGGGCTATGATGATGGGTATAAGATCCCTACTCATTCTGTCCTGGAAGACATCCTTGTCCCCAGGATCGTTTGATAGATGTTGAGAAGAGGCAGGTGTATCTCTCCTTTAGAAGTCAACTTCAAACTCTGATTTCCCCATCCCTGTTTAAATGCATTAAATTTACCTCTGACTAAGGAGTCTGTCACAGACACCTGAGAGTAGTCATTGAAGTTAGGTGTTGTTGAATAAAAATTACAGGAGGGCATTGTTTGGGACTAAGCTCCCATACTCACCACACCAGATTTAACTAAAAATCAAAATGGAGTCACTCATGCTGAAGTTCCACATCACTAAGCTGAAACTAAGCTGTTTATCTGCCCTTCCCAGAAATCAGGATTAGAGAGATAAGTGCCATAGTTCCTAAACAGGCCAGTTTCAATTGACATGGTAATAAGTTTCCCTCTGCCTTAATCCTTACACACACACATATACACACACACACACACATACACACACACACACACACACACACAGAGAGAGAGAGAGAGAGAGAGAGAGAGAGAGAGAGAGAGAGAGCTTGTTAACCAATCATAATTTTTCTATTCTTCTCTTTCCTAGCTCTGCCTTACACAGAAAGTAACTTTGAAGTGGTGGATCTGTTTGTAACTTCCTTCCACTTTCTTTTCTCTTTCCTGTCAATAAAACTAACCTTTCCTGCTCAGCTCATTGAAGCATTTATTTACTCTACTTTGTTAAATAAAGACATGCCAGATTCTGGGATCATAAATAAAGTCAATTAGGATCTTTTGACTAAATTGCTCTGATTTTGTTTTTTACAGTAACATAAGTATCTGGTAACTTTTCAGGTTAGAGAAAATTTTATTGGGGAGGTTTTGAAAATGATTATTTGGGTTGGTGATATTTCTCTTTGCATCTTTGAGATTAACAATACATTTTTGGGCCTGATTTCCTTGATGTAACTTGGCCCTATCATCTCAATTCATTCTGATAAAAACATAGGCTAGATTCCTTTTATAACTGGACTATCATGTCCAGTTATAAACCTATAAACAAATAGTCACAGGTTATACTTTATCACCCTTAGTCTAACCCCATCATCGAAGCATCATTAATTAAATGAAAATTGATTAAGTGTCCACTAAATTGCTAAGCAATAATCAGAACACCAAGATATATGTCTTAAGGAGCTTAGTACTTAGTGAAGGATACACAACAATTCATAAATAACTATTTTGTGAGTGGCAGTAGAAATGTCTCCCAAAGAGATGACTTTCCAACCAGGTAGCAAAAAAATGACATATTTTGCTGGTGAAGGAATGTCAGTAAAAACAAATGTAACTGATTTGAAAACATGGCATTTTATGAAAACACTGATGAACAGGGTCTGGGAGAGGGGTCTAACTAGGAGGAAAGCAAGATGAGTGATGAGGGATAGCTTCATGCTGCCTTCAGATTGTACATCCTAAGGAGTCTACTCCTTCAGAAAACCAGATACAGTACTGCCATCAGGCATGCCAGACTCCAAATTACTCCATATTGTATAAAACTGGCTTTTCAGGATGTGTATGCCTAAGAGGCTCCATTTTACATGTAACTTTTGGCTCCACTTAGGAGGAGGAGAATGACTCCAGTCTCTGGGTTAATTTAGCAATTGTACCATCTGCTAAAGACTTCAAAATCCAGCTTAATTGATATATGACTTATTCCAGGTATGAAAGGGATCGAGCCTATGTTTTTATCAGAATGAATTGAGATGATAGGCTAAATTACATCAAGGAAACCAGGCCCAAAAATATATTGTTAATCTGAAAGATGCAAAAAGAAAGATCACCAACCCAAATAATCATGGCCAAACTAATTAAAGCAAGCAATTGATTAAAGCAATCTTTTTTAGGCATAAGGAAGACAAAGTTTTTATATCTCAAGGTTTTCCTGAGTAGGAGTTACCAAATGGGGGATTTGACAGGCAAAATAGGTGGGGTTACAGAAAGAGAATAACAAGATAGCCATAATGACCCCTAGAAACAAAGACATGGTTATAAGGTGGTAGTAACTTTTAAAAGAAAAGTTGCTATGGTCTTAAACAACATTTTGAAACAAAGATATGATTACAAGGTGGTCATAAAGTAGGCTTAACAATAGGTAGTCATAACAACAGGTGACTACAAGAACCTTTTGAAACAAAGGTATGGTTACTATTTCCTGGAACTGGGCAGGACAGACCCATTGTAG
>JADRCC010549171.1:0-11323 GCA_019843855.1 Hylomyscus alleni
AAATCATACCCTTTGGCCTGGAATCATGCAATATTGTGAGCTGCCATTTGAGTGACAGGAATGTAATGAGAGTCCTCTAGAAGAACCTCCAGTGCCATAATCTACTGCCCAACTTATCCAGCCCCATCACTGGACATTTAAAAACAAAGTAAGAGTATTGCTTATGAATACACATTCTGTTTTCAAAAAGCTGATACTTCAACTGGGCACCTTCCTAACTGCATAACTGAGTATTTAAATCACTTTCCACTTGTTTCATGTTTCTCATACACACTTAGGAGAAAAGTGAAAAGTTAAGGGAATCAATACATTTAAGGTTTCTGATTTATACATGTGCATTATTTGGAGAGGTTAGCCATTACGGTTTTTCAAAGTAGTATAGGATACAAAACAAGCAAAGCTTTTCATCATGCAACGATAAACTTTAAAAAAAAACATAATGTTTTATGCTCTTTTATTTATAGATTTATATATTTAAAGAGATAAAACTTCTTACATCAACTCCTACCAGAGAAACAGGTAGGCCTACTGTAGATATTTCCTGGTCCCTCTGCTTCTTCAGATCCAATCTCCCTGTTTCATCCTCAACTCTGCAACAGAACCACCTGCTATAGCCTCTTTCTCCCAACCTCTATTCTCCATTGGATCCCACAAATCTCTTCCTGATAGCCTCCTTTCCCTCACTGCTTACTTTGTCCCAAACCCCAACCGACTCAGAGCCCCCCAATATATCCTCATTCCTGAGTATCAGCTTCCAATACACAAAAACACTTTTTAAATAGGACTCAAAGGGCCACAACTCTTTAGACTATAGAAGAATTTCTTAGGAAACAGTACACAGTCACCATACTCTCAGGAGAACTAGGGAAGAAACAGAAACCAAGGAATAAAACACAGACTCTACAAAGACAAGACCAGATACCCGAACCTAGAGTTACAATCTTCCCAATCCTAGAGGACTAACACATATGACATCATAGAAACAAAGTCAGTGACAACCAGGACTATATGTCTCCCGTGAGGCACAGACACATGACCTTCAATATTGCAAAATATATGAAGCACAAAAGGACCTTGATAGCACAAAAAAGCCTTCAAAAATATGATAGAGGTCCTTTATGAAAAAATGAATAAATTCCATAAAGAAATCTATAAACACACACATAAAATAAATAAGCAAACAAAAACAAATAAACAAATCATGAGTGGAAGAAATGAATAAACCAGTTATTGAAAGTTGAAATAAAATCCACAAAGAAAACTGAAACTGAGGGTAATATAGAAATGATCAATTTAGGAACTTGAAAAGGAACCTCAGAAGTAAGCCCTACTAACAGAAGATAAGAGGTAGAAAGAGAATCCTAGGCATTGAAGATACCATATAGGAAATGGATGAATAAATCCTTTCTAAAAATTCAGAAAACTAAAAACAATTGGAGACTATAAAAAGTCCCTTAAAGAACTCTAGGAAAACACAAAACAATTGCAAAAAATAAATATATCCTTTAAAGAAAGCCAACCAACCAACTAACCAACAAACAAACAGTTAAAGGAAGCCAGGAAAATTATTTAAGACCTGAAAATGTAATTAGAAGCAATAAAAAAAGCACAAACTGAGGAAATTCTTGAAATGAAAAATTTAGGAATGTAAAATCTGGAACAATAGAGTCAAGTTTCACAAACCCAAACAAGTGATGAAAGACATTGAAGATATAACAGAAGAAATGCGTATGTCAGTTAAAGAATATTATGAAAAGATCAAACCTAAGGATAGTAGAAATGGAGGAAAGAGAAGAATACTGACTGAAAGGCCTAGAAACATTTCCAACAAAATCACAGAAGAAAAATTTCCTAACCTAAAGGTCCTAGAAGCATACAGAACACCAAATAGATCAGACCAGAAAAGAAACTCCCCTTGCCACAAAATAATCAAAACACTGAATACACAGAATAAAGAAAGAAGCAAGGTGGTACAGTCATTTTAAGACCTAACAAAATAGACTTGAAACCAAAACTAAACATAACAACAGATGGGGAAGAACAACAAATACAAAAAAATTCTAGATGATATTTTAATTCTTCATTTTTATGCCCCAAACAATGGGTGCCTATGTTTTTAGAAGAAATACTGCTACAACTTAAATCATATATTGAGCACACACATTGACTGGGGAAGACTTTGAAACCATACTCTCATCAACAAAAAGGCCATCCTGCTGGGCAGTGGTGGTGCACGCCTTTAATCCCAGCGCTTGGAAGGCAGAGGCAGGTGGATTTCTGAGTTCGAGGCCAGCCTGGTCTACAGAGTGAGTTCCAGGACAGCCAAGGATACACAGAGGAACCCTGTCTTGAAAAACAAAAAAAACAAAAAAACAAAACAAACAAAAAAAAGGCCATCGAGTCAGAAACTAAACAGAACAATCCTGGAGCTAACAAATATTATAAACCAAGTGACCCTAACAGATAATACAAAACATTTCACACAAGCAAAAAATATATCTGCTTCACAGCAGTCCATGGACACATGATTTGTTCTCCAAAATTGACCACATACTCAGACACAAATCAAGTCACCACAGATACAAGAAAACTGAAGGGTCAGTAAATTGAACAAAGGTATGTAGCAATGGGGAAAGGGAAATGGGGTTAGTTACCAGAAAGTCCTAGATGCCAGAAAAGCAAGAGGCTCCCAGGATTGAACAGGGATAACATTAGCTAAAATATCCAACGAAGTGGGGAAAGAACCTGTAGAGACCATATCTAGACATTAGGCAAGACCCCTGATAGAGGAATGGGGCCAACCACTCTTTATCAAATTTTAACCCAGAATTGCTCCTGTCTAAAGGAAACACAGAGACAAGGAGTGGAGCAGAGACTGATGGAGGGTCTGTCCAAGGACTGCCCTACCTTGGGGTCCATCCCATGTGCAGCCACCAAACCCAAACACTTGCTGATGTCAGAAGTGCTTGCTGACAGGAACCTGATGTAGATTTCTCCTGAGAGGCTCTGTCAGAGCCTTATGGATGCAGACATGGATGCTTGCAGCCAAACATTGAACTGAGCATGGAAACTCCAATGCAGGAGTTGAGGAAAGGACTGAAGAAGCTGAAGGGGTTTGCAACCCCATGGGAGGAGCAACAATATCAACCAACCAGACCCCCCAACACTCCCAGGGGCTAAGCTACCAACCAAAGAATATACATGGAGGGACCCATGACTTTAGCTATATTTGTGGCAAAGGATGGCCTTGTCTGGCACCAATGAGAGGGCAAGGGGAAGCCATGGTTCCTATGAGGGCTTGATGCCCCAGCATAGGGGAATGATAGGACAGTGGGGCAGGAGTGGGTGAGTGGGTAGGGAAGCACTCTTGTGGAGGCAGGGGGAGGGCAGGTAGAATGGGGAGAGTGGGGGGAAAACTGGGAAGGGCGATAACATTTAAAGTGAAATAAACAAAATAGCCAATAAAATTAAATAAATGAATAAAAAGAAAGTGAAACTAAAAAAGAACTACATACATCCTATCACATCACCATAAATTAAAGCTGTATGTCAACAGCAGCAGATAACTTACAAATTCATGGAACCTGACAACTCTGTACTGAATAAAACAACCAATGGGGGGGAAGCCATGGTTCCTGTGAGGGCTTGATGCCCCAGCATAGGGGAATGATAGGACAGTGGGGCAGGAGTTTGCAGTGGGGACAAGAGCATTCAGTTTTTACCACTATTGCTGTGTAATATTGCTTGATGTCAGGGATGGTGATTACCCAAGAAGTTCTTTTATTGTTGAGAATAGTTTTCATTATCCTGGATTTTTGTTATTCCAAATGAATTTGCTAATTGCTCTTTCTAATTCTATGAAGAATTGAGTTGGAATTTTGTCGAGGATTGCATTGAATCTGTAGATTGCTTTCGGCATGATGGCCATTTTTACTATCTTAATCCTGCCAATCCCTGAGCATAGGAAATGTTTCCATCTTCTGAGATCTTCTTTTCTTTCTTTCTTCAGGGACTTGAAGGACTCATGCTTCACTATGTTCATATTAGCCTTATAATAGCCAGAAGCTACAAAGAACCCAGATGTCTTTCAACAGAGGAATAGATACACAAAATATTGTACGTTAACACAATGGAATACAACTCAACTATTAAAAACAATGACTTTATGTAATTATTAGGCAAATGGATGGAATTAGAAAATACCATCCTGGGTGAGGTAACCCAATCACAAAAGAACACATGTGGTATGTATTCACTGATAAGTGGATATTAATCCCAAAGCTAGGAATACCCAAGATACAATTCGCAGACCACACGAA
Organism: Hylomyscus alleni; assembly: GCA_019843855.1. Lineage (NCBI taxonomy): Eukaryota > Metazoa > Chordata > Mammalia > Rodentia > Muridae > Hylomyscus > Hylomyscus alleni. Next base: position 4,320 of record JADRCC010549171.1, read on the forward strand.
GCTCAAAAAGGAAGATCAGAGTGTGGATGCTTTAGTCCTTCTTAAATGAGGGAACAAAATATTCAAGGGAGGAAAAACAAAGACAAAGTGTGGAGCAGAGATTGAAGGAAAGGCTATCCAGAGATGGCCTCATCTGGGGATCCATCCCTTATACAGATACCAAATGCAGACACAATTGTGGATGCCAAAAAGTGCTTGCTGGCAGGAGCCTGATATAGCTGTCTCCTGAGAGGCTCTGCCAGAGCCTGAAAAATACAGAGGTGGATGCTCACAGCCAACCATTGGACTGAGTACAGGGACTCCAATGGAGAAGTTAGGGGAAGGACTGAAGGAACTGACAGGGTTTGCAACCTCACTGGAAGAACAATATCAAACAACCAGACCGCCCAGAGCTCCCAGGGACCAAATAACCAACCAAAGCATAAACACAGAGGGACCCATGGCTCCAGCCACATATGTAGCAGAAGATGGTCTTGTGGGACATCACAATGGGAGGAGAGGCCCTTGGTTCTGGGAAGGCTAGATGTCCCAGTGTAGAGGAATGCCAGGGCATGGAGGGAGCATCATCAAAGAAGGAGATTGAGGGAGGATGGGATAGTGGGTTTCCAGAGGGAAAACTGGGAAAGGAGATAGTATTTGAAAAGTAAGTAAGTAAAATATCCAATAAAAAAATTCTAAACCCCCCCAAAACCAAAAATGAACCAAGAAAGAAAGAAAGAAAGAAAGAAGGAAAGAAATAAAGTAAGACTGTTAAGAATAATGTGAAAGTTAATACATAACATTCCCAGTTATAAGACCCAATGAGTGTGGGGCGGTATTCTGTGTAGGCAACCGGGTCCTAGTTAAGTAAGAGGTCTGGAACTCCGAAGACCTGGTGGGTGGTAATTTCTGCCTTCATGGGACAGAAGGTGTTGGACCACACCTCCTAGGTCCCTGGCTCCTGTTTCAGTCACAGTCCCCCACAGCACCCTGCAGGCTCTCACAGGAGAAGTGTGTGATATTGGTCACATATTGGTAGCACCAAGCCTTTTTACATACAAATAAAGATTCCCCAAGCTCTCAGTCCAAGCCAAAGAGAAGTACCTGCTGTTGAACACTGAATCACCCTCAAAACTGTATATAAATCCTATCCAGGAAATTAAAAGTGTGGGAGAACGACTCCATCATCTGAGCCTTTTGTTCTAAGAGCTGTAACACTAGGGAAGAGGTCTACTCTCCCAAAACACAGCCTGAAGCTGCACTGCACTCCTCACTGTCGAGGAGCAACTAAGTGACCTGGAAGGCAAGGTGGCGATGGAGGTGAAGCCACCTGCGGCAGCAGAGGCAGTAGAAGCCACTTCTCCCTGCGTGTGCTTGCTTCCCTTAGCCAGAACTCTCTAACTGGGCTGGACCGGAGATCTCCATGAAAGCCTCTGGTACACAGGCCCACAAATGAGAACAGTACTAAGGAAAGCTCATAATACTAGGTGCCTACATAAAATAATTGGAGTGATCTTGTATAAGGAAATAAACAACACAATTGAACATTGCTTCAGAGAGAAGCAAGTAGATGACAAGAAATAATTAAATTCAGGACTAAAATCAATGAAATACAAAGAGAACAATACAAAGAATTAATTAAAGAGATGGTTATTTGAGAAAATCAAGATATACACAAACTCTTATACACAACAGTACACACACACACAAATACACACATACATACACACAGAGAGACAGAGAGACAAAGAGAAACCAAGAGACAGAGACATAGAGACAGAGAGACATAGAGAGAGAATTCAAATTAATAAACTCAGAAACAAAAAAGAGGGACATAACTGTCAAGATGGAAATCCAGAGAATCATAAGAACATAATATAAAAACCAATACTCTAAATTGAAAAAATCTAAAAGAAATGGATAGTTTTCTTGATAGGTACCACTTACAGTTTTAGTGCCAAATTCTGCCAGATTTTTAAAGAAGAGCTAATGGGAATATTCCTCAAATTATTTCACAAAATAGAAGCAAAAACAACACTACCCAATTCATTTTATGGGACCACAGTTAATTGATACTCATACTACATAAAGAAACAACAAAGAAAGAAAATTAAAAAATTCCTGTATGAAAATAAATGCAAAAAATCAATAAAATACTTGTAAACAGAATTAAAAATATATAAAAAAAAGATAACCCACAATGATCGAATAGGTTCTATTCAAGATGTTCAGGGACAGCTCAACATACAGAGATTAGTAAATGTAATTCACCCATGTAAACAAACAGAAAGAAAAAAATCACTATGATCATCTCTATAGAAGTAGGAAAATTCTTTGACAAAATCCATGTTAGAGGCTGTGCAAGAGAAACAGCAAAACAACTTTAGAACTTGTGGAATGCAGAGCACCAGCTAGCACTACTATGATGGCTGTGCATTAGAGAGGCAGAGCCCAGAGGACTATGTGTCCCGAGGACTTCATGTTGTTGTGGAATTTTGCTCTGCTTGTTGCACTTGGGTTCCTCCTATTCTATAAGTTGTCTGAAAATTCTAGAGAGGTGTCCAGACCTTCAGTGGGCAGTATCACTGGCATTTACAATAATAGTGATTGATCTATTTCAAGCATTGCTGCTGGGACAGATTAATGGTTCATTTACCACCCTCAGAAAGGACATAGAGATAGAGATTGTTAGTACTGTTCATCGCCCTTAGAAAGCATTTGGAGAGTAGATTGCTGGTAATGTTAGGTTATAACATTTTTGCTTAGTGGCTTTGATGTAGAAAATCTTGAGGAACAATTTAGAGTTCAGAAAAGTACACTTGATTATTGAATGAGAGATGTTTCTAAGGTCTAGGAACAAGAACATTGGCATTCCTACTGGTACTAGCTGACATGCATCTCTCTTGCTAAAACTGGGCTGGCGATCACAGTGGTGATTACTTTCTTGTACCCATTTTTGCTCATGGCTTCCTAATATGATTTAATAGAAGTTGTTAATGAGTAAGTGTGTACTCTGAGAATATTTATTTATTTATTTATTGTTTGTTTGTTTGTTTGTTTTTTTCAAGACAGGGTTTATCTGTATAACCCTGGCAATCCTATAACTTACTCTGTAGACTAGCTGGCCTTGAACTCAGAAATCCACCTGCCTCTACCCTCCAAGTGCTGGGATTAAAGGCATGTGCCACCCTAACCCTAACCCTAACCCTAACCCTAACCCAGCTGCACCATGAGAATTTAAAGTAGAGATGAGTGATTGTTTTTGTACATAAAAGTTTAGATTTGTGGTTCTTTTAAGATTTCTATAAGATTAATTTTTAAGATAAACAATAAAATATTTGATCCTTTTTTTGTAACTGGAAATTGCAACCCACCAGTAAGAGAAACTGGCTGAGAAAATTACCTTGTTTTCTTATATTTTATTAATCTATAACAAGTTGCTTAGTTCTGAATGTGTGTGGGTTCTTGGGAATTAATGTGTTTTCTTTTTACCTGTAGTACATAATGTTTATTCATGTGAGAATAATGGGGAACATGTTTTATTTCTTATGTATAGCCATTGTAATCAATCAATTAAAGAAAAAAAATAACTAATGTAACCACATTGTGGTTTTTGTACTCCTTGATTTTTGCTGCGATATGTATATATGTATATACATATATATGCTGTGGGAGAAAAGTGAAACTGTTTGAGCTTGCTTGTGGAGCTTTGTTCCATTTACCAAATATGTGTATGTGTATATAGGTATATATGTATTTATGTAAAGTTTGTTCAGCCCTTGCTCAATTCACCAAATGGGTGAATGTATGTGGAGGTATGTATGTATGTATGTATGTATGTATGTATGTATGTATGTGTGTGTGTATGTCTGTGTGTGTATGTGTGGTTACTTTCCCTCTTATTTTCTCACGGGTCACAAAAACTTCTCACTGCCCTCCCAGGGAGTATTTCACTGGACCCAGTGGATGAAGCTTTCGACTGAGTGACCATTCACAAACTCTATGTTCTCCTTAAGTTTATCCTGGATGTCAAAGCTGGTCTTTGACACTAATAGTACTCTAGGATAAAAGTATTAGAGAGATTAAAGATGAAAGTTATATAAGAAAACATAATAATAACGGTTTACAACAAGCCTACAGCCAATATCAAATTAAATGGAGAAAAACTAAAAACAATTCTATTAAAATTAGGAACAAAACAAGACTGCCCATTCTCTCCATATCTGTTCAATATGTCTAGCATAACAATTTAACTCAAGGGGATGAAGATCAAGGGGATACAAACTGGTAGGAAGAAAAGTATCACTATTTGCAGATGGTATAATAATATAAGTGACCCTAAAAATTCCATGAAGAAACTCCTGCAGGTGGTAAACACTTTCAGCAAAGTGGTTAGATATAAGATTAAGTAAAAAAAATTACTAATTCTCCTAAATACTAATGAGAAATGGACTATGAAAGAAATCAAGGAAACAATACCTTTCACAGTATCCTCAAACAATACATATTGGAGTAACTCTAACCAAGCAAATGGAAGACGTTTATGATTAAAAATTTCAAGTGTTTGAAGAAATAAATAGAAGATATCAGAAGACTGCAATATATACCATGCAGATAGCTCAGTAGGATACATAGTAAAAATGTCAGTCCTATCAAAAATAATCTACAGATTCAATGCAATCCACATGAAAATTGCAACACTAATATTCACAGATGTATAAAGGACAATTTACAGTTCACATGGAAATACAGAAATCTCAGGGTAACTAAAACAATTCTGAGCAATAAAAGAACTGCTGGGTATATACCATTCCTGACCTCAAATTGTGCTATATAGAGTTATAGTGATAGAAACAGCATTGTACTGACACAAAATCATAGTTTGATCATTGGACTTCAAGTCCCAGACTTAAATCTACACCTCTATTTACTACCTGATGTTTGATAAAGAAGCAAGAAATACATACTGGAAACAAGGCAGACTCTTCAAAAATGGTGTTGTTCAAACTGGATGCCTGTATGAAGAAAAATACAAATAGATACGTACTTACCACACTGCACAAGATTCACCTCAAAATAGACTAAAAACATCAACATTAAACTGGATATGCTAAATTTAATAGACGAGAAAGTGAGGAATAGTCTTGAATTCATTGGAACAGGAGACAACTTCCTGAATAGAACATCTATAGTACAGGCACTATAGCCAAAATTAATTAATGGGACCTCATAAAACTGAAAAGAACTTTTCCAGGGCAAAGGACACAGTAATTTGACAAGGTAAGCAGGCTGTAGCATTGAAGGCATTTTCTCAACTAATGTTCTCACCTTTCAGATGACTCTAGCTCATGTTAAGTTGATGTAAAACTAGCCAGGACAACTGAATCCTTAACAACTTGATACATAAACATATCATTGTTCTACAGTAACTTTTTGTTTCATAATCATCTCAAAGATCACACAATCACATCAACATCACAATATAAAGCATTTTGCAAACATTTTACAAGTACCTTACTCTTTTGAAATTCAAACACTTTAAAATTCAGGCCTCCAAACCCAAAATCTTTTAAACTTAAAAATCTCCTTTAAAATTCAGTTCAGGATAGCCAGGTTTATGCAGATAACCACCACCAAAAGAGAAATCTAAGCTCTAATCCAATATCATATCTGCCTGCATGCTGCCATGCTTCCCACCATGATTGTTATGGCTAAGGAGCTTCTATTTTATGCTAGACACTCATCTTCAGAATCTGCCAGCTGTTTGTCCCTGAGTCAAGTCCCTGGAAAGTAAGTTTCCAGCAACCATAGCTCAGTGACACCCCCAGGCCAAATTGTACAGTTGTGACTACCTACTTGTTATATGATTAACTGCTTAATTTTTGCTTCTGTAACTTGCTTGCACATATAACCAAGTATTATGTTATATTGCCACAATCACTTAAATTTGCAGACTAGAACAATTTTCCCTTGCTTGCACATATATTGAAGGTCTTTCTGGTTTTTTTTCCCATTTAAAAGTTTTCCCCATTCTCCTTTTCCATGGCAATCTCAAATTAGGCTCAGTGTTTGCTTATCCTCATTTTTTTTGTAAAACAAATTCAGTCTATCAACTGTGGGCTTTTATAATACAAAAAGTAAATATAGTGAGAAAGACTTAAACCTACATAGAGAAAGAAAAGTTCCTAGAACCATGTACATTTTTAACAATTTCAAAATTATCTGAATGACCTACTTTATTTCCAGTTCATACCCTTAAATGCAGTTTAATTTGTTTCTTTGTTTCTTTATTTTATTATTTTCTAATAACAACACTTTACAGATAAACTTCAGATATCATTCCCATTGGTTATTAATATCTATGTACTGTTCTTGATTATTCAAGAACTATCATGTTCTTGATGCAATGAGTATGGAGGGTTCTATGAAGGAGATATTTCTTTAATTGTACAAATCATACTTACAACTTTAGTTTAAAAAGGAGCACTACATATAGTTTGATCACAGAGCCATACTCAAGTGTAAGTGGAATGAAGCGTAGATCTTTCTAGTTCTACAAATGCAATGGTTATTTTCTTTAGAGGTTGACTTCAGAGCAACCCTTAATTTTCCTAATAAATTGAGGATTTTAATCACCCAAAGTGTGACATCAGTGGAACTTACTAGCTCACAGGAATTTAGAATAAGACACACAGAAGGTCATTTTGTACTTGGGAATGTATCCTGGTACTGTGGGTAAATGTCTAGACAAAAATGTGATCTGCTTTGACTAAATCTCATCCTAATCCTCACCATCTGCATTTTATGGTTGTGTGTCCATTCTTGTAATAGTAGTGTAAGCTTACCACTCCTGTGATGGACCTGAGAACTTTCAAGATCTCCGGAAAACAATAACACAAAATGTTATGTTTCTCTGTAGAATTGTTCTATGAAGAGGAACATAATACGTGTTAATTTTGATGATATTGAAAAATAATTTTCGACAGGCTCTCTCTTTTCAAAAAACATTCTAGTAATCAAATTCA
>JADRCC010549178.1:0-10135 GCA_019843855.1 Hylomyscus alleni
AAGTTGTCCCCATAGCTTTGTGTTTTGCCAGTCAAAATAACATATCATAATTGAAGTTCCTTCATTAGATTATTCTCATTTTAGTGTTTTCAGTCATTTATTTGAAACTGTTGTCTGTAGCTAGAATATCTTTGTGCAATTGCTAATTCACTTATTAAACAGTCTGTGCTGTATATTTATTTCCACATCTGACTTCAACTGTGGGTAAAAAACTACCCTTTCCTTTCTCCTATGAATCTGTCTAGAGGTTAATTTCATGCTGATATGCCCTAGTATTTATGCTAAAATGGGAAAATGTTTGCAGTGAGTCTACTCTTCCACCAGCACAAAGGGTCCAGCCATTCAAAGCTGCCTGGAGTAACTCCAAGTCTGGGAAAAGCTCCTTCAACTCTGGGTCTCAGAGCTGAATGGTCAGTGTCTCTATCATGCCAACAGTAAAGCTTTCTGACACTGTGGACAACTTAGCAGAGATTGTAGGAAAACTTATAAGAGGGACCTAGAATAAAGAGACATGTGGTTTCTTTTGGTTACCCCTCACATCCTCACAACTGTTTGGTTTCCCTTTTTAAGGACTGTGCCTAGAAGAGGTAAGAAGCCAGGCATGGGTGACCCAGTGGCTTAGTTGCCTGTCTATGTCCCTGGAAAATCCTAGCCACTATTCTTTTGTATCACTTGTAACTTCCAGTTATGGATATTAGACACAGCTTCTCCCAGGACAGGTATTGCTGACCCTTTAGTCAATACTAGTCAATCTTCTGTCTTGTCAAATATAATAGTATAATTAGCTGCATAGAACTTTCCATGTTTTGATATATTCCTCTTGTTTCTTGATTCTTGTTTCCTTTTCTTTTTTTCTCCTCTTTTTAAAATTATCTCTTCTTCCTTCTCTTACTATGGAGTCTGAGTTTCTTGAGAGCATGGACCTAGTCTGATTTGTTCTCTGTAGGAGCTATATTGTACCTGGATCAGAGTGAGCAAAAGCCTGTGTTTTCACTGTGAAATGTTCTGGATATGAAGTGTTAGATGTGATACCTTCTACAGAACCAAGTCCCTTTGAAAGATGCCTTACATAGTGTACAGCTCTTTCCAGAGGAAGATAAACTTGGAAATGGTGGGACAGATCAGAATACAACTTGGCAATGTTGATGAACCTACCAAATCCCCAAGTGTGGTATATCAACAGTGGGCAGATTTTCTAGATACGATGATCTTGGCTTCTCTCTTAAAAGTGCTATTTGTTTATGTACACGTGTTGTATTTGCTGAGGTTGGGGATTTGATGTGAACCAAAACTCCTGAGAATGGTAAGTAGATGAGAAGCCAGCAAAATTGGGATGCCTTCTATTTTGTGCTTTGGCTCATAGACAGCTTGTACCTTAAAATGCTAGAAATCTGCAAGCAGTACTATGCTGATGATGTTGGACCTGAGAAGATCCTAGGATTCACTGATAGGAAAAGTGGATGAGGCCTTAGCGAAGAAGACATCTCTTGTAAGGATATGAATGGGTCAGTAGCCAATTGCTAATATAGTGATGTAATTTTCCTTATATTCGAATCAGGCCAATGGCATTGAGCTGTCAGAGTGAGATACATTTTAAAGCATTTTTTCCATATAAGAAGGTATTGTGCTTTGCACTGTGTTCAGTTTACAAGAGCATTAAAGAAACAAGTTCATAATGAGCACATTCAATGCATAGATCAGCTTGTCTGGCTATTACATACTGTGATCATCCTGCTGTATAAACATGGGACAGTTCGGCAAATGACTTAAAAGGCTGCTTTTAAAAATTCTTACCATTCAGTTTCAGAGCTTCACAGCAAGAAAGTAAACTGCTAGGTGTGTTATTTTTAGTATTTCAGTTTATATTCGGTTTATAATAACTTAGTTTATAATATTTCAGTGGTTAATACTTTAGTTCAGTAACTGACAGTGATGAATGGATGCTTGATGTTGGCAAGTTTGGTTCTACAAGGGGATTGTATATATATATATATATATATATATATATATATATATATATATATATTTAAGGTGTCAATCTTTTGGTGAACTCTATAAAGTACAGTGTGTAATTCTGTATAAAAAGATTTTGTTTATTAAAATTTATGTTTTAAAATTACTAAATTTGAACACAGAAGCTCTGGAATCTATAAGGATGAGATGTTGGACTGATAGTAACACAGAAGCCAAGTCCTTAAATGGATAATTTTGTACATCTTAAATATTTTCTACATTCAATCCATTGCCATCATATCACCTTAGGTGTTGGGCCTCACTGATGTCATTCTGGTCCATTGGAGGTGGCATTGCTTCCTTTTTGGAGAATGGTCTAGGTTGTCACCCAGATGTCATTCCAAAGCTAGCTTTAACTGCTTCTGTGTGAGGGTGTTCCATGGTAATTCTTCTAAGTTTCAAACAATGATGCTTTTGTACCTGACTTCATCCAGTTCCAATTATAGATGAGTCATTTCTCAGTCAAATGAGGTATGTTCCTGCATACATCATGAGGAATCCAGTCTCCTAACTCCAAGAGGCACACTGATGTAAGTTCAAGGTTATAAGTTTCCATTGCTGGAGTGTCCATTGTGCATTGGTAAGCCTACAAGAGCCACCAGGAAGGCTCAGTGCCTTCAGTGTGAGAAAGGGTCTGAGTGGCTCTGTAAGTCCCCTATGTTGAGAATCTTTATGAATCCCCATGTGTGCCTGTCGGGCAGCATATTTGTGCTCCATGTTTGCGAGTGCACAGTCCATCTGCAAGCATCCCATGATGTATTAAACAATAGCTTAGTGGAGTTTCCATAGTTGGTGAAAGATTCTACTTAAATCTAACCCCAGGATAAGTCTTGGAGTCGTGTGCCTTGTCTTTATGAAACCGATCTTGTATGCTTTATTAAGACATTGCTTTCAATCAGCAAATAAAATGAGCATGTGTGCTGTGCCTGGCTTGGCCTAGGTGTTTGAGTTCTGCTGGATGCATGAAGAAGAACTTGTTGCTCCTTCCCATCCTCCTCTTCTTCCTTTTAAACATCTGGTCTTGCTTTGTAGTTCAAGCTGGTCCTGATCTCACTACTGTAGCCCAGGCTGGTTTTCAAACTCCCCATCCTCCTGTTCCATCTTTCTGGGTGCTGGGACAATTATTGCCCTTGAAATCTGCTTCAGAAAGTTGACAGAACCATCCTTTACCTCATGTGCTATCAGTTCTGTTTGAACAATCATATAGCAATGAAGAGGACCGATGATACTTAGTTTCTTCATCTGAATGGCTGATTTTGTCTGGATAGGTGGTTCAAGGAGAAATGTTCCTTTAAGGATAAGCTGAATTGATTTGAAATGAGTCTTGGGGTAAAGGAAAACAGAGGGAAGAGCCAAATTTATTGTCACATTTACAATCCAGCAGAAAAATCACTGTTTTTGTTATTTTCTAAACAGGCATGTAGGGATAGTGGTCTCCTTTGGTGTTCATATTTATTTGCTCATTGCCTGAAGTTTTCTGCTCTCTCAGTAGTTGGGCATATTCTGAACTGGCTACATGAGCAAGCTGCACAGTCTCCGCTCTAACTCCCAAGCCCTGCCCACTTCACACTCTTGTCTATTGCCTCCTCTATGTAAACAAAGAGCTATTTTCATACTTCATTCATGAAATAGATGGAGTGCAGAATGCAGCTGAGGGAGGGCTCCAGAGGTTGACAAGAAGCGGCTTCTGTTACAGGCCATCAGTATAATGAGGCTGTTACTTAAATATGGACTGCAGCCTTAACACTTTTCAGGGAACAGGAATTCAAGTTATTAATATTCAAGTTATTAATATTTAACATATTAATTCTTCCAAGATGTCTTTGCCAAGTCAGTTCTCTGATGAGGTTCATTCTGGATCATGTATATAGCAATGCTTATACTACCTTATGATGTTTAAGGACTAGAAATGACTAAATTATGGTGGATATGCTGTGTTGATGTGTTGCCACTATTTGAGGCTATACTCTTTGCACTCCAGGAAATCCTTGTCCCTGGGTGGATGCTATTTTAAGCATTTCAGTGTTTGTAAAATGGAGGGAGGCCTTTGGCTTAAGTATGTCCAGCTGCCACTGCACCTGCCCTTGCATCACAAAATAGATGAGACACCATCAACAACAGAAGCTAGACTTCCCTGACAGTTAGGCTGTTTCTGGCTGTTCTATTTTGCTGGCTATTTATAAGGACATCTGTCTTCTAACAGTCATATCTTTGATCTTTTCTCTCTACTGAGGAATAAACTACAGCTTATATCCCATACTGCCACACATGCTCATAGCTAGGGTGATTAGAAATGTAGATTCAGAGGCCTTAAAGTGTTATAATTTCCCTTTCTATGGCAGCAGAGGGTGTTTACAATCAGTGTATTGAGAGATATTTGCTTGAGATGTGAGCAAGATGTGAACAGAGGAGATGAAAGAAATATTCATCTTTCTTTGGGGGAGGGTGGGAGACATCATTTTTCTACACAGCCCTAGCTGTCCTGGAACTTACTATGTAGACCAGGCTGGCTAGAAATGCCAACTTTCTTATCAGTGGGTGGTTTCTTGCTGATTTTGGGAAACAGGGACAATTCAAAGCATTTGCTTCTGACTTGTATTTAAACCTAGACTTAATTATGAGGTCTGAGGTTCACATTGTTTAAGAACCTGGGAAGCACTGTAAGTCCACAGTAATGGTTGGTAAAGTGTGTCCTGCCTTTAGGTCACTGAGACTACATGTGTAAGGCATGAATAAGGCCCCTGTTTCCATTAATTACCAAAAAGGGAGAGCCACTAATAAATCGATCTGAACTCATTAGAGTGATTTTTAGGCACTGGGAAAAGATTAAAATTTGGTATATTTGAATTGAAAAGCATGGATCTACACATCTATAGCCAAAGGGAGGTGACCTGGGGCAGAATGGAGTGTGTTGTTCTTGTATTTGTTATTGTTGATTATGATGAAGATGACAATAATCTAATTAAATTGGATGCAATAGTGTCTCAATCTATGCATACAGTTCACTGTACTGTTGCTGACATCCCACAAGCATACGGAGAATCTCACAGTACCAAGACCACACGCCATACACAGCATAGGCATAATTTCATAGCTTCTGATGCAATTTCCTATCTATTGGAGGTACCGATGATGATTGCAGCAGAATCTTGCTATGTGTTTGTCACTGTGCTCAAAATTGTCTTGACTCTTTCTATATGAAACAGCCCTCTAATAATAGCATAAGTACCGCAGGTTGAGATCTGGACAGGATATTGAGAGGCTAATCTAGAAACTTAATTGGTGACAGTAAATCATTAAAGAGTAACTTTCATTTCTGTTTTCTTGAGCATATTTGCAGACTTGGGGTTTAAAAGCATGATTAAGCACATGAAATAAGGAATTACATAATCTCTCTGCTTCTTAAAAAGAGTTTTTCTTTCCTGGTGGAAATTCATTTTTAATCTGTATCGATAACTTTTAATAGGCATCAGTTGGGCACCCCATTAAGCTAACTGCTTTAAAATGATTTCCTTCTAGAGCCTGCATTTACATCTTAGGAAACCAATTAGCTTGTCTGGATTTCCCATTTTCCTTGTAGTCCTCCTCTGCAGCCTGCTCAGCATGGTTAGTCCAGCATAGCACAAACCCTTGGAGGTGTGGGCCTTCTGGAAGAAGTGTAAATGCCACACATATCATTGGGGAAAACATACACGGGGAAATGGGTCTTATATGCTATATCTGCCAAACATTTAAAATGGCATAGAGCACAGGAAATACTTTTGGCGTGTGGGAATGTGCAGTGTTTCCAAACTACAAACACTGTTCTGCAAAGTTCCCCGGTAGTGGTGAAATATATGAGACCACGTCCATCTAAGCAAGGCTTGTTTAACTACCTTGTGGTTCTGGGGCTCATTCAAACACTCTTAAACAAAATAAAGGGAATGGATGTAATAACTTCTTTATGGAAAGTCCATAAAAAGCTAGAGGGCCATGTAAACAAATTGGGTCATTTACTAGATGTTTAAGTGATAGATCTGCAGTCCAAATTTAGGGCTGCATGTGATGTTTTATAGGGTCGCGCCTGTGTTCTACCTTGAGATTAAGGGGATAAACTTGGCTGTTTGCGTGTTTGTTTTTGTCTAGCACATGAAATCCCACCATTACTATTTTATAATATGCCTTGAAAACACCTAAGATTTGGTCCCTGTATTTTGTCCATTATGTGTGAGAAGTTGAATTGGCCTATTTTTTGGTAACACTGTTCTATTAAAGGAAAATATGATGATTGAAATTTTCCTCTTGGGCTCAGACATGTCTAAACTAATTATAAAATAATTGTTCTGGCTTACAAGAGTAGTCCTATAACTACAGCCATGTAAAATAGAAATCCAACAGCAGTTATGATTTATGGTCACTGTAACTCCGCTTGTCTTGAGTTTAACCTCATATGACCAACCTTATATGACATTGGTTTTTCTTCTTGGAGAATTAGATCTTAGATCTGTTCCCAGGTCTCCTCTTGGTAGACTATTCTTTCTTCATTAGAACATTCCCTTTCCTTCTCTGAAATTTAGCCTGATGCTTGTGTCAGACTGGCTCACAACATGGGGGCTGGAAAAGTGATGCCATGAATCTTTCACATTAGGTGGACAGCAGAAGCCAAGCATACTTGTGGGCATCAGAGTGAGCAGATGTCCGATAATTTCTACACTGATTCTATAGCATATCTTAATTCTCTGGCATCCCTAAGTTCTGCTTGGTTTATGTGGATTTAAATGAAGTGAATGCGTAAGTAACCCATCATAAAAACAAACAAAGAAAATAACAAATAAATGAACCTTTCTATCTTTTAACAACTGACAGCATCATACCCTACTGGCCATTCGGTGTGTTGCTGTTAGAAGTTTGACAGAGGAAATAAGTCCTCTGACTCTCAGGTTTTAAGAAAAAAAAATAGACAGTGGTGAATACTACCATGTCTATGTTGTGTGTGACTGGCTCTTCTTTCCTTCCTTCCTCCCTCTCTCCCTCCCCTTCCTTCCTTCCTTCCTTCCTTCCTTCCTTCCTTCCTTTCTTCCTTCCTTCCTTCCTCCCTTCTTCCCTCCCTGCCTCTTCCTCCTTCTTCCTCTTTCTCTCTCTGTCTCTCTCTAAATGGTCTTAAGTCTGAAAACAACAATGTCAAAAAACTCTAAGATTTTTCTCTTAAATTGTAAATGTCTGTAATCTTGTACAAAACAGTGAGGATTCAACTCCTTTATGTAGTTGCATACTCTCTGTGGATACAAACTCTCTGGATTGAGATGTAAATGACAAAGCAAGGCCAGTTTCTACTCAAACTTTAAGGTCTTGTGGAAGATGAAAAGGTGAAATAGCCTTTGTTACTCAACTTTCCATCACTAAAACAGTTTTCTACATAATCAGTTCATAAAGGAAACAGTTTTATTTGGCTCATGAATTTAGGAATTCTCACACATGATTGGGCACCTACCTCTTTAAGCCATTGGTAGAGAGCGGTACAACATGGTGGAAATGCATGTCTGTGAAGCAGAATAGAGGGAAATAAAGGTACTTGTTTCCTGCTGTATCCTTTAAGGGTATGACCCTGGTGATATAAAAACCTCCTACTAGACCCTGACAATGTAAACATTCTATCTCCATCTTCCAAAGGTCATTCTGGGTACCCAGTCATCATTATACGGACCCTTGGTGGACTCTTATGATCCATATAGCTTACTTGTTGCCTCCAATTCATTTATACCCAAAGGAGGACATAAGATACACATCTGAGACCACTCATGATAGTGCACACCTATAATGTCAAGACTAGGAAGCTGAAGCAGAGGTTGAGTAAGTTCAAGGCTATCCAGGTCAAGGTGAGACCTTGACTCAAAAAAAAAATAAAAGAAAGTACATGATTTGCCATGAGTAAAACATTGCTATAGTGTTGATAGAACAGCAACTTATTTTCAAATGGAGTTAAGTTGCTGAAGCAGGCTATAACAGAAGGACAGGGAAAATAGGCAGTACCAGTACCTTTCAGAATCAGAGGTGGGGGTAGACTTTTAAGACATAGGAGTACACTTTGTCTAAAGTATAACTTGTTTTGACAGTAACATTTGAAATAGATATAAAGGGATGGTCACTAGAAGGCAGAGGCATAATAGGAAGAACATTTTACTAGCTTCAGAAAACAAATTTATTGAATATCATCCAGGAAGCCAAATTATAAGCTAATCTAACTCTTCCTCAATAGAGATGAAGATGTCTGAGTGCGGCTCACTGAACAGAATATGACATAGCATGGAGAGAGAAATCCCCACGAAGGGGTGGCAGTCCAGGTCAAGGGGGTACTTGCCTTGAAAGGGGAAGTGGAAAATGCCAAGGGTCAGCAAGAAAGTTTAAAAAGCCACAGAATCAAGAACAGGTGACCAGTGAAAATGAACTTGGGAACAAAAATATGAATATTTCAGTGAGAGGAGAGGTATTAGAGAATGGCCAAGTAAGGGTGCAAGACCTGGAAGTTTAAGACGAAAACCTGTCTGCTGTGGTTCCAGAGCAGAGGGAAAGAGAGGAGGCAATGACTTGCTTTAATACTGGAATTTTTTTAGGTCTTAGGAGACAGGCAGAGGGGAGGGGCAAGTTTCATACATAGCAATGGACAAGATTCTGGCTTCCATAGTTGTTATGCAACAAGAAATGCAAGGGACTGTGCATTCTTCCTGGTCTTGATTTTCTAGTTCATTGTCAGGTGATGCACATTTTTGTTGTTGGGTAAACACTGTGTTTAAGTGTGTGTGTATGAGTGTGTGTGTGTGTGTGTGTGTGTGTGTGTGAGTGTGTGTATGTATGTATGTGCATGCATGCTTCTGTGTGTTAATGTGAAGGTCAGAGAACAACTTTGTGGAGTTAGCTTTTTTTTTTTCACCTTTACATGGTTTCTGAGGGCCAGACATGATGGTGATAGCACATACCTATAATCCCAGCACTAGGGATGCTGAGGCAGAATTGATGTGAGTTTTGGGGATCAAACTTGTGTTGCCAGACTTGAGTAATAGTCCAAATCACTGGCCTCGATATACTCTGAATAGTTCTCTTCATTTCTGCTCTAGACCTGTTTCTCATGGAGGAGCAGAAAAGATTGGGTCATGATATAACTACAAGAAAAAAAAGAACTGAAAAGTTATGTTCTAATTATCCAGGACTATTACTGACATATCATGACAGTCAATAGGACATATTGATGCTATTGATGAGGCCCTAACAAACAATTGAAGGTTTCCAGCCTTTAAATTTAGATTAGTTTCCTAATCTGATTTAGTCTTAAAATACATACTTAATATTTTTCTACCATTAGTTTAGCATCCTATATTTTCTTCAATTTTATCTTATCTTCCATAACTTCTAAGTGTCATTCAATAAAATGTTAAATAATTGTTAGCACAGTGCTTCAGGTAGTAGGTCTTGAGTAAAATATAAATAACCCATAGACACAGCAAAGCCTGCTCTGCTGCTGTGAGGCTGGCTTTTGGGATCCTAAGCCATCATCTGTGATCTTTGAGTCATATGCCTTATTTCACAACTGAGAGATGTAGCTACCGTCTGGCTTCATTTTGAGGAACTAAAAGGGGACCCACAGGATGACCTCAGTCTTTCTGCTTAGACTGAATAAAATTGATGAACAAAGAACCCAATGGGCAGATTATAATGATGACTACTTAGAATATCATTTCCTCAACCAGAAAACAGAAATGCATTATTTCCAGGAAAAAAAAAGCACTTTTAAACTGTGAACTTTGTGATAATGTTTCATTACAGTTGATTTGTTCAGAGAAGAGCATGATCTACCGAAAGTCTATTTGCAAAAACCAAGTTTTGGATTCTCTTCCCTTTCTGAAGTTTCCAGTTAACATAAGATGCAACTCAGGTGTTTTCTTCTTAGTTTTACTTTTCTCTTTTTGTCCTGGGGTTTTGAAATTGACAATTCTAATTTATCCTTTGCAATGCAAAAAATATTGCAAACATTTTTGATGTTTGTTTGTTTATTTTAAAGCCTCTTGAAGAATATGTTTTGTTTTTTTCTCCTTGGAAATGAAGTTGATTTTCTCAACTCTGAACATATGAGATTAAGGGAGAGTCTTCC
>JADRCC010549186.1:0-15920 GCA_019843855.1 Hylomyscus alleni
AGTGAGACTGGGCCTTGTTAGTTAATTCTGGTACTGCTTGGTGCAATAAAGAGTCTCGATTTGCATTTTTATTTTAAGGACACATGAAAGGCATGTGAAATGGTGTAAATCTTGGTAGGCTATGAGAAGAATCATGTGTAATGACTAGTGTGTGTATAGAAGTCTATTTTTAAAGATCAACATCAAATATTGTCGTGGTTTGCTTATTCCAACAGCTTTTCATATCAAGAAATTATATAGTGCAATATTTCATTATACACCAAGTTTTCCCACTGAGGAAGTTTTCTTTAATTAGAAATGTGTTATCACATACTGAAAACTCACCACTGTCCATTGACTATGTTGTTACAACACCACAAGTTAGCTTTTATGATCCGTCATATTGTAAATGTTGGCAAAGCATAAATTTTGGAAGTGATTTCATTCTGTAATTGTTTCACATACAGTGTGAGTATTTACTGGTTTAAGTTTCAATTTATATATATTCATAATTCTTATATGGTCTAGTTCCAAAAGTGTTCAAGGAGCCTTCTTTTAATGATTGTTCTGTTAGCTAGCCTTTTCAAAGGCGTTCCAGGCATCTCATCTGCTCTCAACAGAGCAAAGCACATGACTGAATGGAAGCTGCTCTGTTCTCATTCTCATCGCTTGTTGTAAATCATGTGTTTTGCAGAGATTAATATTATCTGGGCATCACACCAAGTACACCACAGTTCTGAAGCCTATAACTTAACCACAGCGCTGAGACAGTCTGTCCTGCAGCAGTATAGTTCCTGGGTAAGTTGTGGGAAATTGAATAAATGTGAAAGTATCATTTGTTTTTTAAATTTCAAGTCTTTCTGTATTCTCCTGGTAAACTACTAGAAGATGTGTGTTAAGTGACTCCTTCCCGTTTATAAAACCAGGCACATAGGAAACAGACACTCTTTCCAGAAGTAAATTTTTGTTTGGTATGAAACACTCAAGAAAACACTCTCAACAGCCATCTGAGACAGTACCTATCCATCATTATTTATTTATTATCTTTTTTACCTAATTTCAACCAGGAAGCAGACTTATATACAATAGGTTTCAGTTCACTATATTCAGACAGAAATATTTTATACACATATTTTAATTAGAAAAACTTGCATTTTTTTTCAAAAATCTGGGGAAAAAATCATAAGTTATAGGCATGGTCCCCCAGACTCCCAGTAGTATTTAGGAGACTGGCACCTTTTGAAGTCTGGCCTAGTGGAAAGTCGTTATATCAGTTGGAGATGTGTCCATGGAGGGATCTTGGACCTCGGTTATTTTCTCTGGCTCTGTATTTAAAGAGGTGAAAGCTAAATACCACAGACATACATGCTACTGAAATTTACCATGAGGTGTCACAGACAGAAGGATACCCTTACTATTGCTGTACAATACTGTCTGCATTGGCAATATCTAAAATTGTGAGCTACATGAGCTTATTTTCAGACATTAGTTTTGTTTGTGCATTTCTTTGTAATGACTTCATATCATGTAAGTACTCTCTGCAGGTAAGAGATGTGTTTACAGCAAACACAGTATAAAGACACTGTAGTAGCTCTAATTTTAAGATGAAAGGATTGAGTGCTAAGCTAGTAAATGAAGGTATAGGCAAACTCATCCTGCCTGGGCCTGGACACTTGATTTTTGTATTTATAGTACAACTCTTTATCACCATTAAGAATCATTCTTCAGTTATTATCACATTTGATCTTTGTTAATAAGCTCATAATTTGTTATGTCAAATTTTATTAGGAAACTGAAGTTCAATGAAGTAAGACCACAGTTAATAAGTGTAGTAAGTTTCAAATCCTTAACTGGGTGCATTTTAACATATTTAAAAGAAAATATGCTTATTTGGGTGCTAATCCAAAAGGCAAAATGGGCAAAACAGACCTGTAAGCCAGTAATGATATAATTAATAGAACAGATGTAAGAGAAATGTTCCCTAACACTAACATACCAAAGACCCCTAGGTTAAAATAGCTGTGTGTCTCTATTCTATTAAATGCTACAAACTGAACAGCTTAAAACAACAACAACAAAGTATATAGTCTCAGAGTTCTGGAGGCTTCCAGAGCAGTTTTACCACCAAGGTTCTAGGGAATATCTACTCTAATATGCTGTCCTAAGCTCTTGTTGTTTGTGGGTTTGTTAGAAAAAAATCATCAACTTTCAAGCTTTTACATCACATTATTTCTACTTCTTTGTTAAAATTTACGTTTTTAAACAAAGAGAAATAGCCATGATGAATAAGGAAGCTATGGAAGCACATAGTAGTATAAACAAGGAGTGCAGGCATATTTGAAGTTGACCAAGGGCATCAGTGCAATTAATGAATGAAGTGCCTGAGATGTCAGAAGAAAACATCTGTCAGAGAATCATATACTCCAGTTTGAAGAAATCTATTTTATATATAAACTACTTTTTAAGTAACATATTAAATGGCTTTCAGAAAATAACCCACTTTGTCATATTTCATTAAATAATTCTAGATTAAAATGCCAATCCAGACATTGACCCCAGTTTGCTCTAATCTCAGTTTTTTACTCCCTTTATGGCACCCCTGCCATTAAATCAGAACATACAATGACAGCTGTGTTGCAAATGTCTAGCTGCCCCATTGCTTGTTGTGGAGGACAAACTTTAGACTGTTTCTTCAGCTCTTTGACAGTGTTGGTGAAAAGATTAAAATGCCAATCCAGACATTGACCCCAGTTTGCTCTAATCTCAGTTTTCTCAGGAACTGAAACTGTAACTTAAAGGTAGAAGCATGTCTCTAGAAGAAAAAAATCTCAAGGAAAAACATTGCAAGCGACAGTAATAGTTGTGTGATCAAACATGAAATGAAATGATGGAGATAGTTCACTTAGTGTGAAAGTTGGACACAGAGTCCTTCCCTCAGAAGTTGGAGGCACCAAAGTAGCTCTAAGTGATGAGTATTATTTCTTATTTAGAGATGGTGACAATTTTGAAAAGTATGTGGACTGCAATCCTTGTTGAAATGGTGTCTCAGGAAGCTGCCCAACTCAATGAACTTCTGAATTATTTCATCATCTAAACAATAACCATGTCTTTCTATTATAATAAATTGATGACACTGAAGTTAATACATCCATTGTCTCTGAAGTTTATTTATCCTGTACTGTTTTAATCATTTCCAAATAAAATAATGTAAATCAAAAATATCCATATGTATAAAGTTAAAAATGAGTGCAAATCCAAGTAAAATAAGTTTCATACTTATCTGTTCTCAAAAGAAAAATATCTTATACTACTGTGTTACAGACAGAAAAAAAGTGTGGTGGATTAGGAAATAAGTATCAGAAATATCTCATAAATTGCTATTTGTTTGGAGAGAGTTGATGTAGGAAGAGATACATTGGAGAAAGAAAGGGAAGGGAATTAAGGCAACCTGTGTTCATGACCAGCGCTTCTGGGTCCCTCCTTCAATATATTGAATATTCTGAAATACATTTAATATATTGAAATCGAAGCCTGATTTCAAATCACTTTCTTTTCCTTTAATCATCCATGAGATTCCTCATCAGTAGTTATATAAGGCCTATAATTTGAAAGCTACCATGGTAATCCTGTATTTTAGAACAAATAATAAATGGGTCATATCTTTGAAAAGAAAATTGGTGTGTGAAATGAAGAGGAAATTTAAGCTCAGAGAGTATTTCTTTCATATTATCATGAAAATTGAAGTGGCAGACATGTCATGTGAAGCAATTAGAGAAAATAATTCCATTTCCTAGAATTTATAAGCACGCTATTTGTATTTTAAAGTCAGTTTTAAGCCTGACGTTACCTACATAAAAGAATTGCAATTTATAGAATACTATTAAACTGAGTGTCATTTTATTTACAATATATTCCAATGAATGGTTTTTAACACCTCTTTAATCTAGCATTATTCACGTTAATGCATTTCTAGTACATATACTAAATGTTTTAGAAAAGTAGCATTAATATCTTATAATCTATAATTATATCAGAATGATCATTTCCTTATGTTGTTGTTTTGAGTCAATGTCTCTCTGTACCTCAGGCTGACCTGAAACTTGTATAGACCAGGCCAGTCCTGAACTCACAGGGATCAGTCTGTCTCTGCCTCTGCCTCCTGAATTATAGTACTAAATGTCTGAGCCACCAGGTATGGTCATCTTTTTCTAAGTCTTTAATAGATGATACATGGAGGAGCTACAGTTTCACATTTAATGTATAACTGTATATGTTCTCAAAAAGTAAAGGGAAATCCAGGCAGAGCACATATACCTGCAGACACAAAACTTGGGAGACTGAGGCAGAATTATTACTGTGATTTCAAGCCCAACTAGGCCTGTATAGTAAATACTAGGTCAGCCAGAGATACATAACAAGACTCTGTTCCAAAACAAGCAAATGAATAAACTGAAAGAAAAATAAAAAGACTTAGTTGAAAGAGAGAGAGAGTGAGTGAGTGAGTGAGAGAGGCACAAACCAGCATGAGTTCTGAAAGAAAAAAATGTTTCAACAATTTTGCGATAAATAATATGGTATGTACTATATATGCTGCATATATAGATCTGTATAGAACTATATCATATGAAATAAAGGACTTTGAAAGTAGTGCATATTTTATAGGTAGCTAGTTTAGTATATAAAAATGATCAGTCTATTGTCACAGGTCCAACTGAATTATTACTAGCAAAAATCCTGCCCTCTGCTTTAAATATGGCATACTCTTGATGTCCCCTAGTAGACAGTATCTATAAATGGGCTCCATCAGGTTTCTTTCAGTGCTGTTTTTGAGGAAGAGCCTTTATGTCATTACATTGTCCACTGTAAGCATGCCTATTCAAGAGTTCAAAATACTGGACCCTGGAACAGAATTTAATCTACTGCTCATCTCATTCAGGTACTAGCAGAGTATGGAAAAAGAACAGTTTTAGAATGATGAAAATAGGTAACCATAATCTCATATCAAATGTATCATCAGTAGTGATACCATGTTGGTAGCTACACATTCAGTAAAGCATAAGGAAAATAAATTTTTACCCCTAAAGTCTTCATTCCCAAACCTTTAAACCCAACATAGTCATGGGCTGCTCTAGTTTTGTTTTGTTGCTATGATAAAGACCACAATTAAAGACAACTTGGAGGATGAACGAGCTTTTTTTGACACTAAATTAATAAAAAAAATACACTTGCTGAAATATTTTAGTGTACATTATAATATAGGTAAATAAATATACAATATTTGTATAATTTATGATATTAGTAATATTCAGTATCATTCAGAAATAGTAAAAAGAAATATATAAACATATTATATATGCATATGTTTATGCAAGTGTATGTGCACATGCATGTGCATGTGTTTAAGTATATGATATATATGTAT
Organism: Hylomyscus alleni; assembly: GCA_019843855.1. NCBI lineage: Eukaryota > Metazoa > Chordata > Mammalia > Rodentia > Muridae > Hylomyscus > Hylomyscus alleni. The sequence continues at coordinate 5,402 of JADRCC010549186.1, forward strand.
ATGATTATGTATGTGTATGTGTGTATAGATACACATACACACACACAGACACACACACACATACACACACACACACACACAGACACACAAGAAATCTAAGTCTCTGGTCTACTTCAGTGGCTACTTTAACCAGTCAGTGCTTAAGTCTTAGTGGTAGTTTATTAGGAGATAGTCTGACAAATAATTAGCTACTATTACAACTTGTTAGATTACTCCCAGTATTGCTGAGTCAGCGGAGGTTTCATGGAGGAAGTAATGGTTCTTCTGAACTTGTGAGAATAGCAAAGATTTACCAAGGACAAGATGGTAAATGGAATGTTATATAAAGGTAAAATTCATGGAAAAGCATAGAATTGTGGAGAAAATACAGTTTTAGAGAGGGAAGAACAAGCTATGTTCAATGGGTTAAAAACATTTAATTTCCTGAGCAATCTGATCAAGCCTCAGAGATTGGTGGCTTAGGATCGAATGGATTTTCTTACAGTTCTTGAAGCTGCCAGTGTAAAATCAGCTGATCCAGGAATAGCTCCTCCCCTAAAAGTCCTAGACTCCATTTCTAGCTTACCTCCTGGTTGTTAGCTGGCCGTGGCCGCACTCTATGATTAGACAGAGCCGCTCTACCTTTTCTTTATCCAGCTTTCCTGCATGGCTTTAGCATGGGATTCTATTTTGTAAGAACACCACTTCTATTGAATTGATCCCACTGTTTTTAATTTATTTTTACTTGCTTATTTCTGGAAATATGCTATTTTCAGTAAAGCTCATATGACCAGGTGTTAAATGTTAGAGCATTACATGTTCTTTTGAGGAGGATACCACTCCACCTATGATAGCATGATGACATCTAAATGCAGTGTGCCTGAGAAGGTGGGTTATATAGGGGGAAAATGCACAGGCACATAGACATGGAAACAGAAAGACAGGCCTAGATTTTATTAAGAACATCAAGCTTCTTGTTACTGTCCTAAGTACTTCTTCAAACATAAGATGTATTTTATGAGACAACTAAGGATAATCTTTAAATCTCCATTCATCTGGTTACCACAGTATTCTCTTTGCTGGGGTTACTGGTATGGAATATCTCACTGGCAGCAAGTATATTTTAAAAACAAATAGTAATAAATGATAAAGAATGTATCCATTTAAAGTTTTGCAATTTGGCTTGGCAGTTTACTAGTAGCTAATTGTCCCCAAAGCCCTGATTACTCCTTTTGGGGGGGATTAGAGAGCTATTTTTTATTAGATATATTCTTTTTAAATTTTATTTTATTTTTTATTAGATATTTTGTTTATTTACATTTCAAATGATATCCCCTTTCCTGGTTTCCCCTCCGAAAAAAAAATTAATCCTGTTCTCCCTCTTTCCTCCTGTTCACTAACCTACTCACTCCTGCTTCCTGGCCCTGGCATTCCCCTACACTGGGACATAGAACTTTCACAGGACCAAGGGCCTCTTCTCCCGTGGATGACTGACTAGGCCATCCTCTGCTATATATGCAGCTGGAGCCATGGATCCCCACCATGTGTACGCTTTGATTGTTGGTTTATCCCCTGGGTGCTCTGAGGGGACTAGTTAGTTCCTAATGCTGATTTTTTTTCTAATATGCCTGTGTGCGCCTACTTTCTATCACAGGCAACCTCAGCTGCTTCCTTTCCATGATTGGCAAACCTGCTTGCATGCACCATTTTAGCCCACATTGAAATCCTTGAGGCATGAAAAAAATCATCTCTCCATCCACACACTGCACACCCACCACCAGGTGGCTACGCTCTGTGTGGCCCCCTACTCTGACTTTTCCTTCCAGATAGAGAAAAACACTGTATGTGCTGAGTAAGCCATAAAATGAGCATGAAATCTCTTTGGTTTCTATTCTTTGTCCTTGGGAACAGTTTCTAGAATTTCAGTCCTTTCAAGTTCTGGTTACTGATACCTCATGCATGACCCTTTTGAAAGATGGCAGAGAAATATGAAGTTTTTGTTGCTTTCTCATTCTGCTCCTATTCGAATCTTCAATTAAGTCATGTCAAAGTTGAACATATCATCCTATTCTACCTCTGAAGATAACATTCATGTCTTGTTTAATCCTTAATTTGACCACATTACTTTTTTGGTCATACATAAAAGTGGATATTACATGTTACTTTCTGAAAAACTTGTAAAAGTAACTAATTCTCCAGATGTAATTTTCATCTCAGAGACTTACTATTGAATAGAAGATCACCCTTTCTAGCTCTTTCTGACCTCTGCCTGGCTGCTTCAATCCAACTCCAATTCCTCTCTAAGCTGACTGATTCAATGTCTTCTCTTGGCTTCTGACTGAATTGCTCTGCTTGACCTCAAATGAACTCTGGCAGTTTGTTCTAACCTTCTGGATCCTTCTAATTCTCTGGCTTCAAATGTCTCAACGGACCTGAACTGAACTCACAAATGAACTCTACTCTACTGCACTGACTCAAGTGAGCTGAGTGGAACTGAACTAAACTGGCTGAACTCTACTACACTTCCTGAACTCAATTGAATAGCATTCATTGAACTGCTCTCCACCCCTGACTCCCTGTGCTGCTTTTAGTATAGCCTCTTTTCTTTCAAGTCTCCTGAGAGTTCTGTGTATTCTCTGACAAATCGTTCTCTGATTTGTCACTTTATCTGTGCCTCAATTAGATGTTACCTTCAAACATGGCTGCTTCCTTCTACAAATCAACCTTACCTTCATTGTTTGGGATTAAAGGTGTGTACTAAGGTTGTATGTGTATTCCATACAGATCTAGAAGATCTTTATGTGATCTCTTGCCAGAGCAGTCACAGTTGTTGGAATAAAATTCCTTTTCAACAACTTCCTTAAAATGATTTTAAAATACTCCCATCACTCATTTAGCCACTCAACTTTTTCTTTTCTTTACTCATTCTACATTTTTTACTATACCAAGATTCAGACACATTAAAGACTGATAAATGGAAGTGATCCATTATTTCTTTAGAAGATGCATACTCTTTCTAGATCATACTCCTCTGTTACATCTACACTCTGTCTCCTGGTCTCTCTGAGATCCGTCCAAACTTCCCACAGTCTAGACTTTTACAACACTACTTTCAACAAGTGTATTAATGTCACAATACTTATAACCCCCCCCATGCACCATTTGTTTATTGCTTCAAGATGGCAACACCCAATGACTGTTTTGCTACTGTCTTGCAGCAGGACAAAATACACTGACTTATCTCTGCTGGACTGAAATTGTGCTTAGTCTTATCCTCATTATTTCTTTATGCATACAGTTCTATTGTACATTCATTATCTCATAGAATAGTCAATGTAGTGTAAACAGTGTTATTTGCAGCGAAGGAGCCCTGGAGTCAGAATGGCATTGGTGTGAGTGCTAGGTAGAAACTTATTTATTTCCCGTTTCCCACGCACTAACAGAGTATGAGGAGAAACGTTTTTGTTCTTGTTTTTGTTTTGGGTTTTGTTTTTGTTTTGTTGTCTTTTTTTCAGCCAAGTCATTAAGTACATTTAAGGATTTATAGTAGAATAAGCAGTTAAATTGATACCATGTTTAGAGCTGGAAGATAAGTGAGCTGGAGGTCTAAGTCCATCACTGCATTGAGGAATAAGATTTGTTCCTTTGGCTGGGCAGTGGTGGCGTACGCCTTTAATCCCAGCTCTTGGGAGGCAGAGGCAGGTGGATTTCTGAGTTCGAGGCCAGCCTGGTCTACAGAATGAGTTCCAGGACAGCCAGAGCTACACAGAGAAACCCTGTCTCGAAAAATAAAATGTTCCTTTGGTTTATAAATGCAAAGTTACATGCAAAACAGCAACAAAACAAGAGAGACAAAAGAGGGAGGACAGGAAGGAAGAGGAAGGACTCTCATTCCTAGACCACCTTTACAGGTTCACTTTCGATCAAGAGGATTAGGACCTTTTTTGTATAATTAGTTTCCTTTGTAACATTGTTAGTGTAAGTTAGTACCCAAGCTTCCTTTTAAATCTTATTAAAAAAAAAAAAAAAAAAAAAAAAGGAGTTCTAGCTTGGCAGAGTAATACATAGCTGAAATCCCAAAACTTTGAGGCAAAGTTAGTTAGAGTAATACTTCTAGATCAGTCTGAGCTACATAAGAAACAACATCCAAACAAACAAAAATAACAAAAGCAACAACAAAAGCAGTGTCTCAAACATGAAGATTGTCACATCTAGCATAGGACAGGATGTGTAGTATGCATGCGGGTGCTCAGATCATTGCCCAAAGGGGGAAAAAACTGAATTAAAATTCATGTTAATAGTCATCTGGCACTTTTTAAAGGAGGTCTAATCCTGTGGAAAACTCAACAAAAAGAAAAAAAAACTAGTCTACAAACAAACTGATGGGCTTTGTTTAATATGAGCATGAAAAGTTCTCAACGATTCTTTTCTGAAAGAAGCACATGTTGAGCATAGCCATAGAACCACCCTTTCTACAATAGCTGTTACTGTCATAAAATTTCTTCTCTACAAATTGAGTGAGTAATTGTCATGTACACTGAAAACTAATCTGTCAGACACTGTCTTTACAAAAATGCTATTTATTGAACATTCAAAATAAGCCGTTCTCTATTCTTTTTTAAGCCTTTATTTTTAGCATGTACTCCTTTATATCATATGCTATTATAGAATGTTTGGAACTATGAGGGCATCTATATTTCTAACAATTTTCTTCTTTACAAGTATGAGCAGCTCTGTGAGCTAAAACTTTTGTTTTTAACTTCATAACACAGTTTGTGGTGAGACCACAATTAAAAAGCTTAACACTTGAATAACACACCTATTTTCTTTTATTGTTTGCTAATTTGATCCATTGCTTATAAATCTATTAAAACTTATAAAATAGATCCTGTTTGCCACTAAAATATAAAAGTACTTGTTTTAGTTGACTTAAATTCAGAACATAAATGAGAGTTTAATGTCTAATTTTCAGTGCACACTCATTACTAAATATCCTTCAAGTGATTATTTACCTTTATAATAATTCAGCAATTATAATCATAATTATAAATATGACTTTATAATAATTCAGCAATTAACTTGTAGCATTCAGAAAAAAAGTTTTAAAAATATGCAGCATTTTTAGAAACATGGATTAAATAAGATCAGAAACATAAAGCAGACGTGAGATTCTTCGGATACTGAATAATTTGGTTCTTTTGGATTTTCTTTCAAAGAAACAATTTTGATCACATAATACTGCTCACAGGAACAAGCTGTTAGGAGACCACAGCAAATCACACTTACTAGTCAATTCTAAGCAATTCTGAGGTTTAAGAAAAAGTTCTGTGCCCCAGTGTAGGGGAATGACAGGGCTGATAAGTGGGAGAGGGTGGGGTGGCAAGCATGGGGAGGGGGGAGGCAACAGGGGTTTGTTCTTGTTGTTTTTGATTGTTCATTAAATATTATTTAGAAAATAAAAAAAAAGAAAAAAAAAAGAAAAAGTTGGTTTTCCAAGGCAAGGATATTTCAGTTCTCAGAATACCTCAACCCCTGTGACTATTTCCACTGTTCTCACATTGCTCTTCCTACCTCAATAACTTGGATAAAAATTTAAGAGATATTTTACCTTTAATCAGCCATATACACGTTAAAAGAAAAAGCCTTCCATTCTTTCAATATGTTGTGTACTTTCTTTTGTTGTCGTTACATTTTATTATTGAAAAAAAAAACCAGACCATAATTTAGCATTTGGGAGTGGTCAAGGTACAAAGACATGTACTTCACAATTATGTTTCAATAAAGTACTTGTGCATTATAAGCAACTGCTTTACTTCCAGAAAACACGTCTAGAAAGGAAATAATACACAGCATGTATTAAAAAAATGTTAAATGCCAAGTAGAAGACTAGTATTTGCAAACTTCACTATGTGAAAAATTAATATTACAAAATATATTATATGGGAAATTATGTTTGCTGAAGAGGACCATTAGTAGAAGAAGAACTCATGATTATAAAGTGATGTAGATCGTTTCTTTCTTTTAAAGATTTTCTACTGTCCCCTGGCCCTTTTCGTACCACCTTCAGCGTTTGCTGTTCACATTCAGTTCAGTCTCCTCTACCAGTTTTGGATCCACACAGAGGTGAGTATGAGTGAGTGTATGTATGTGTGTGTGCTAAGAATTTTATACCAAAACAGCCTCAAGCAATGTCCTAGAAATGTACTTGCAGCTGATTTATTGTGTAAGAAAACTTTTAGTTGCCTTTTTTAAGGAGAAACATCTGTTCATTTTTATTCCTTTTATTCTTAATATATATTGCAAAGTTTATAAGATGCAATGAAGCCAGTTGGTCCCAATTAAATAAAACAATTTTTGAACTATTAAGTACCAAAACATTTTAATACTATGCTTGCTACAATATCTCCCTGTATTACAGTTCATTAAACATTACTAAACCAGAGATGTTGAAATCCATTTCAATTTAAAGATAGAAGTGTATGTGTGTGTGTGTGTGTGTGTGTGTGTGTGTATGTGTGTGTGAAGATTATTAAAAAAGATGTTTAACATTTTTCAAAAATTAAAAAAAATGTTGGTATTTATCTTAATTTAATTACAATGTTTGTGTTTTGTTTAACTTTCTTCAATATATTATTTTGTTATCTTTGGAAAACTGAATATAGAACTTCATAGGCCTTCTAAAGACTTTAAGATGCTCAGGCTTGGATATTTACATTAAGCAACTACATGGCCTATGAGCTATTTGTCTTCAGTTTTATTTTTTTGTTGTTGTTAAATATAGAAATATAACAGACCCTACCAAATTGTACACACATAGAAGAAATCTTATAAGCATTTGCATTTATTGGCAGCCTTGTCAAGTTCTCACAATGAGCACATGGATAGGTGGCTCAGTGCTGCGTACAGTATCAGTAGGCACAGCTGAACCAGATGCCAAATATTGGCACAGAGAAGCATCGCATTATCTGCAGTATTTCATACTGACAACATTCTTGGGATAGAGACACTGCTACCTTGACTTTGGACATATATGCATTATTTGAAGATCTGTCATGAAATACTATTTGTTTTATGATACTTGACATACATCAAACAGCTCATATTATAACCATCTGAAAGAGTTGAGGCTAGTTCTAGCTCTAGAGGGCAAAGACCAAATTTGTTTAAATCAGGAAAGGGAAGTGTTCTGCTGATTTATGTGGAGAGGTTAAAGGATAATAGCATTTTTACAGGGTCTCTGCCCAAGGTCATACCTTGTGTCAGATCAGGCATTTGTTAGGACAACAGTGATGACTAAGGAACTTCTTCTGCCTTTCCCTCTCTCACCAAGAAATCCTTGAACAAAGGCTCACGTGCCATATCAGAAAAAAAGTACAGACCAAAAAAACAGTGGGGAATTTTTTTCATGATCAGTACTGCCTGATGCTCACCTTCCATTTGAATAGCAGTGTGTTGGAGTCTATCACACTTGTACTTCATATTTTTACAGGAACCATAACAAACAGAGTCCCCTTAGGTGAATTACATGAGAGCAAGCCCCCATTTTATAAACTTATTGCTTGAATCTTGGAATTTTTTGAGATATATGCTACAAGCTATAAATTTATTTCTGAAAACTTCCACAGCTGTGAAATTACAGACAGCATACTTTCATTTCTTTACAAGTAAGAGAATTATTCAGGAGGAAAGTCAAAATGCTAGTGGTGGTGATGGTTTCTAGAGACAGAGAAATTCATATAGACATCTGGTAGGGGAAGATCTAATTTTCTTTCTAGTATTTAAATATTTATGCATTTAATTTTATGTGTATGTGTGTACAAGTGTGCTCTTGAGGGTATGTTTGTATACCATGCATGAAGTTTCTGAGAAGATTAGAAGTTTAGGGAGTTACAGACAGTTGTTTGACATGATTTGGTTACTGGGAGCTTAACTCCAGTCCTTTGTGAAGTAACGAGTACTCTTAATCACTGCACAATCTCTTCATCTCCCATAGAGATTTAATTTAAAAGAATATATTTTCTTTTTAAAATTTTTATTACACATCAAATGTTATCTGACTTCTCAGTTTCCCCTCTGGAAGCCCCCTATCCAATCCCCCGTCCCATTGCTTCTCTGAGGGGGCTCCCCCACCCACCCACCTACTCACAATTCAATGCCCTAGCATTCCCCTGCAATTGGACATCAAACCTTCACAGGACCAAAGGTGTTTCTTCCCATTGATGCCAGATAATAGCATCCTCTGTTACAGATGCAGCTGGAGCCATGGGTCCCTCCGCGTGTATTCTTTCATAGTTTAGTCCCTAGGAGATCTTGGGGGGGTCTGGTTAGTTGAAATTGTTCTTTCTATGGGGTTGCAAACTCCTTCAGCTCCTTCAGTCCTTCCCTAACTCCACAATAGGGGTCCCAGTGCTCAGTCGAATGGTTGGATAGCAAGCATCCACATCTGTATTGGTAAGGATTTGGCAGAGCTTCTCAGGGACAGCTATAACAGATTCCTGTCAGCAAGCACTTCTTGGCATCAGCAATGGTGTCTGCATATGGAATAGGTCCCCAAGTGGGGCAGTCTATGTAAGGCCTTTCCTTCAGTCTCTGCTCTACTCCTTGTCCCTGTAGTTTCTTTAGACAGGAGCAATTCTAGGTTAGAAGACCTAATACCAATACTCTTCAAACTATTCCACAAAACAGACACAGAAGGAACACTACCTAATTTGTTCTATGAAGCCACAGATTCACTGATACCAAAAAACATACAAAGACCCAACAAAGAAAGAAAACTTCAGACCAATTTCCCTTATGAATATTGATGCAAAAATACTCAAGAACACATCAAAAAGATCATTCACCACAATCAAGTAGGCTTCATTCCAGGGATGCAGGGATGGTTCAATATATGGAAATCCATCAACATAATCCACTATATAAACAAACTCAAAGAAAAAGAAGCCACACGATCATCTCATTAGATGCTGAAAGAGTATTTGACAAACTTTGAAAACACCCGTTTATGTTAAAAGTCTTGGAAAGATCAGGAATTCAAGGTCCATACCTCAGGAATGTATTTTCAACATGTTCTTGTCCTACTTTGTAAACCTGAAGTTAACATAGACTGAATCCCAAATCCTGACTGGTTGGGCTTGATCAACAAGACCTATAATTGTTGATGGAAAGAACTTACCCAAGTAAGTTGTCTTCAGACCTCCACATGAGCTCTGGGACACACACACACACACTCAATCAAAAATCACAAAAATATCTAATTGAGTATTTTTAAACGTTACCACACACAGTAAAGGTAAAAACTTAATAGTTTCTGCCTCTCAAACTGCACATTATGACAAAATTCTGTTAGCCCTCAAAGCTTCTTGCACACTTTAATGTCCGACATCACAGAAGTGACTCTATTAAAAGACCTGGTATGAGCTGTAGGCATTCCTGTATTGCCCACATGGCTTGGTGCATTCATAAACAGAAGCTTTTTTATCTACCATCCGTAAAATTTGGAACTTACATGAGCAGAAACTAGTTAAAGGGACACTGATTCTTTTTAAAGGAAAACATTTAGTTTCAAATCATTACATCTGAAGATGTGAGAAAAGAATAAAAGAACATAATACATTCGATGGAACATATATAAGCCAAGGATTAAGTCATAGACAGACTTAATATTTTTACTGTAGATTCTTTTATCAAAGAAACAAAAGTATCTTAGTCCTATCTTTTTAAGAAGGTTACAAAACTTTGGCTTGCTTTGACACTGTTCTGTTAATGTGTGTGTGTGTGTGTGTGTGTGTGTGTGTGTGTGTGTGTGTTTCTTGAGGTGGAAGTGACTAGGTCTCTCTATATAACCTTAGTTGTCCTGTAACTCACCATGTAGACCAGAGTGGACTATAACTTATAGAGATCCACCTGCCAATGCTCCCAGAGTACTAGGATTAAGGGTACATACACAAAACTGAGCTGTTGTTGAGTTTTAAATTTTTAGTAATTTGTTTACTTTTCATATATCTCAGTTGTTGGCAACACAAACTTGGAGTGCCGTTTTTCTGCAAATCTATACAGAATAGGCATATTTTATATAGACATCATTCACAGCTTTACATTTGCATTCCTTATGCATCTGTGGTATTGGGTTTTAGCTACTCCAACATGAGATAGTGTTAATAACCTGGATTAATCTATAATATCTCATAATCTGTTAGCATGCTTGAAAAGTGGAAAGCTACACAGGATCAATTTAATGCTTTGATATTGAAGTTTGGAGTCATGGTTCAAAGAGTTTTATTTTATTTTACTTTGTTTTGTTTTGTTTTGTTTTTCGAGGCAGGGTTTCTCTGTGTAGCCCTGGCTGTCCTGGAATTCACTCTGTAGACCAGGCTGGCCTCAAACTCAGAAATCTGCCTGCCTCTGGCTCCCAAGTGCTGAGATTAAAGGCGTGCGCCACCACTGCTTCAGTTTAAACTGAAACCTTTGAAGAATGTTAATTCTGCTTGGCTACTTTGGCTGAGGTTTCTAGTATTGTTTCATTTGTGCATCTTTTAGT
>JADRCC010549189.1:0-10125 GCA_019843855.1 Hylomyscus alleni
GTAGGAGGGTCCTAGGTAAAAAAAGAAAGTGTATGAAGGCTTTATGGCATTGCTGTCTCTTGTTCTCAGATAGACATTTTCAGGAGAAACTTTGTAAAAGCACAGGGTTGGATATCTAAATAGAACCAGTACAGAAAAGGGAAGAACCAGGAGCAGGATAAAATACTCAAGTTAGGCTCATTAGTAGACTTTAGGCCTTAGGCTTCTCCCATCTGAAATCTATAAAGCTGTTACTTTTTCTTTCTCTGTTGCTTGGTCTTTTTCTTTCTTTCTTACCTATTCAATCCTAGTTATTCAATTCTTTGTTCATGTCAGGGAAGGTCATCAACAATTCCCAAGATGACCCCTTGCACTCAAACTACAGATAGGAACTTTGACCAGGATTACACTGCCTTATCCAAGATGGCAGATATCACAGAACTGTTTAAGTGTTTAGACAGTAAGATGTAATGATTAAAGTACAGGACCAGAAGGTGTGCCTGAGATTTAAAAAAGTTATTCTCTTGGCATTAAAGATATAAACCAATAAATTCAGATGGATTCTGAAAGTGAAAAATAAATTAATCCAAAGTAAAAAGAATCATTTTTTTAAAGGCAATGTAACTTTTCTTTGTAACCTCTAGAAAGAACATTGGCCTTTGACACAATGATTTTCATTAATGAAATTCATTTCAACCTTCTGAATTCTATAATAAAAAAGATTACATATTTCTCTTAGTTCAAGCCATAGGTTTGTAGTAATTGAATAGCAGAAATAGGAAATTAGTAAAATAGGAAGCTCTGAACCTGTAAACCATGCCTAATTAAATGTCCTTATAAGAGTTGCTTTGGTCATATTGTCTGATAGCAGCAGTAAAACCCTAACACAGTGTATTTTGTTGTTCTTCCTTTTACTCTGTTTCCTAATTTATTTAGATGTGTGGAGTCCGAGGCACATGTTCCCATCATCATGACCTCTATCATGCAATCTAGCAATGTTCACATCACCATGAGCTCAGTCATACAATCTAGCCATGACAGATGTAATTGTCTCAAAGTGAGCCCAGGCAAACCCTTTCATTAAAAGGAAAACAAATAGAATGAGGAAGTTGTTTACTTGGAAATTAGATGAGTGATACTGAGAGACAAAATTTTTGAGTTCAAACTCTGTCTTAGAGAACCTGACCTAAGTTTGAACTCAAACTATTATGCCGGTACTTAGCATCAGTTTTCAAGTTAACTTCCAACAAAACCAGAGCCTAGCTCCAGTTTCTAGGCTAATCCCAACTAGACCTACATCTTTCTGATCTCCCCCAACAAATCCAATATTTAGCTCCAGTTACCAGGTTAACCTTCCAACAAGCCAGTATGTGACCTCCCGGAGCTTCAAGTGGTCTGAACCAGACCTTGTCCTTGTCACAATCAGCTAGCCTACTTAGATGGAGTCTTTCTCCTTAGGTGAGTTCTATTGTTCTGTCAAGACTGCAGCTTCCCTAAAGGAGCCACTCTCTGCTGAGCTGCTTAACCTGCCTTCCTTACAAAACAACAAGATGCTAATGAAGCCACAAGATCCTGGCATAGTGGGGGGATGGGTCCCCTCCCTATATATTATCAGACTCTGAAGTACACAGTGGGCCTTGATCAGAAACTTGTTTTGGTCTCATATTTTTCTTCTCTTGTTGTCCTTCCATGTAGACCCATTTTTCCATTCAGAGAAATGTAGCTGGTGAAGGCTACACCAGTACTCTCTCTAACCACCAATTAGGAAGAAATCAGAAGTTAAATTTATGATTTGGCTCTGAGTACCAGCCAATTATGCTAAAGGTTACAGTAGCACACCAATTAGATACCTGCTAGACTAGAAACACTCTCTGCTCACTTGTTGCTTTCTATAAAACCTTGTCTCTATGAATTTTCAGGACTTTTTCTCCATTGAAACCATCATATGGTGAGGCGGTGAGTTAAGCCAGAGCTAGCCTGAATAAAGAGCCTGATGTCTTTTGGACATCATTTTGATGTCATTCAACTAGTCTTCTGGAATTCACAAACACTCCCATGGTACTACAATACCAACTTTGAGAAAGTAGGTGTAAATACCAGAAAACCAAATATTTGTAATTATTTTCATTAATGTAATTAAAACAGACAATCAGACAAACGAATGAACAAACAAAAAGTTTTCATAGCAATAAAATGACTAGTAGGTAAAACCATTGATAGCCAAGCATGACACAGTTCAATCCCTAAAACTTGTATGGTAGAAGGAGAGAATAGACTAAAACAATACAAAATGTAGAAAAAAAGAAACAAAACTTTGAAGGCAAAGAAGAATTAAATGACAGTATTATTTGGATGAATTTAACACAAAACTTATTCTTCAAACTATTGCTTAAAATATTCCTTGACATAAGAATGATTTAATTGAGAAAGAATTGTATTGTATAAGGAAGACCTAGGTTTGATGATCAACATACACATGCCTAGGCCTTCAACCTTGCACACACACAAAGCATAAATAAGTCATTTTTATATCTGGATCTGTTTTTTTCTTTTCAAATATTCCTGGACCACTTCTAACATAGTTTTAACAAATCCAGTGTCATTTCTAAGGACTTTTTAGAACTTATGGATACTACAAAGATCAATGAAGCACAGAAGTTCAGATTTGGCTGTGTTGTATAACAATAAATATTAACATTCAAGTTTAGAAGTAACTTAAGAAATGCTTAGAGAAGGTTCCCATAAAGATGCGTATGTACAAATAATTTGGACTCATGAATAAATTTGATGACATAAATACGTTAGTGAACACATAGTTGTTACTCAGTTGCAGTTATTATGTATTAACCTATAATAATAAGTTTGGTCCTTTCATAATAATGCTGCCTTGAAAATTTGCCATCATATATTACCACATGACTAATGTCAAATTGACATTCAAAGACTTTTTTTTCTTACAATAATAAAGAATAGTTTTAAAATAATCATATATAAACTCATATTAAAAGATCATTTTCTATTTGAAACAATTCCAAATAGGTTTATTTGACTTCAGAAATAGTACAAACTTTCCTACTAAATAAAGTCCATATATATTTAATTTGATATTCAAAAGCCTATGTAGCTTGATGCCAACCTATTTTTGGAATTTGTCTTCTAACTAGACACCTCAGACTCTTAAGGCATTTTCTTTTTTAACTTGTGGTTTTTTTTTTTTTTTTTTTTTTGCTTACCTATCTTAGTTCAGCTTAATGCTCCTGTCATAAATGGTTTCCAAGTTGCCTTAACATTTGCCAATAAAATCCATTCCAAGAGTTAGATCAAGTATATGATTATTAATAAACACATCCCAGATACTGAGATCACAAGCTCCCCCTCTCCTCCTACATCAGAGTCAGAAACCTTTTACCTTTGCAGTTCTAAAACAGCCTTTGTGTAAAAACACTCTTGAGATTATTGATCGTATCTTTTATAGGAATCTTGTTTTTTTGTTAGATTGAAAACTAATTTAGAGGAGAGAGCATACTATTTATCTATTCAGATTCTTTATAACACGTGGGCTTTTAAAGGAATGTGTACTCATAGACGATGATTTATGAATGAGTATATATCAAATGAAAGAGACTGAGAAATGACATGATGCTTAAGTTATGGTGAATATTAGTAAACACTCTTTCAGCATCTATCTTTTAATTACAATGGCTACAATATCTCACATTACCCAATACGGATATTTTTAAATTGTCTAGAGGTAGAGTATCAAGGTAGGAAGTAACAGGCTTGAGAAAACTCAATTTTTGAAAACCTTATACCCTTGAAAGACAAGTCATTTACTTTTGAACCTCCCTGTCCTCAGACGTATCCCAAGGCTATAATAATGTTTTATTATTTATATGGAGATTTATACTCAAGGCATTTAAGAACTGTTCATTTGTTAGGGAAAATCCCATAGAGCAGAACAAGGTAAGTGTGATTAAACACATGTGACAGATAGGAAAACAGCAGCAGTGTCCAGGTGGCCTGACCACAGAAAGTGGCAGTCTAGAGCTTCCTTTGGTGCCAGAACTCAATTTTCCCTTTCCTAGACAAACCAAACCAAACCAAACAAATCCAAACCAAACCAAACCAAACCAAACCAAACCAGAGTAACTAAGCAATGGGCCTGCTCTTATTTGATTTTTAGATTTTTTTTCATTTTTCTTATTGAAATATTTATCAACAGTCCTCATTTGGAAGATAGTTCACATGCATGGCTAATCATATTTAAAATCTTGTTGAAACAATTGCTGAGAACAGATACTATTTTCTGTTTGTATACTGATCAACGGCCATACAATTTTATTCCTGCATGCCACCAGCAAAAGTAATAATACTGATATTTATCAAACATATTCTATAACTCAATTTAATGGGGTTGATAGTTTGTTTTGGGGTGAGGAAGAACCTTACACAAAGTTTCCTAAAATTTTAACTGTAAAAACAGTGAACACATATGTACATAATAAAAAAAAAAATCACATATAAAATACAGTATGCATTTGTCTTCAGAGATATAAATCTTCATCGAGAATAACTTTCCTTGTCATAGTTCTTGTCCCACACTTGTCAATGCAAAATTGATTTGAAAGTAGATTTTCTCCTTTTATGTGGAAGGTTGTGATTGGGGGCAAGGCAACAATAAATTATTTAAAGTTATTTTCTCTCTCCTCTCAGAGGAAACAAATCTCCAAAAACTTGTCTGTCTCTAGTCAGCATCTCAGGAATGTAGTGCTATTTTATCCCAATGGGGAAGAAGGTTTTTTGTTTTTTTTTTTTGCCTTATTTATAGCTGGCACTTTTATGTTTTTGACTTACACAATCACTCTCTCACCATGATACCATTTACAGTTCCTGAGAAAGGTTGAGATAATTTACTATTGATGGGCAAGTCCTTTACTCTTACTAATGCAGAGAATTAGATTCATGACTCCTGTTAGTGTCAATCCTACTGAACCATAATGTAGAAATCAGGACTTGAATAAAAATCATCTGCGGTCTATTTCAAACTTTAACAGAACTTATAGAACTCATATACTCAATTATTAGCTTACATAACAGTATGGGAGTTAGAAATTTGAGCAGAATATACAAAACATACTCTATTTTTGATGCTAAGTGCTCACTGGGACCAAGAAGGGTGCAGGGTGGTGGTTTAGCTGACACGTTATTAGGAGTGTGCCCATTGTCTATGGAATCTACACGTAGATTTAAAAAGACAGTGAGTTATAGAAGTTGAGCCATTGGAGAACTTACCTCTAGGTAGAGTATTAATATCATTCTGACCTATGACGTTACCCTCTCCACTTGCTAGAATGATGTTTTAATGCAAGCTGGAAATGAAATTGAGCATCTGTAGATCATTCTTGTTCCTGCTTCACTGTCTAAGCAATTCAGCCTATTGTGCTGAAGTTTAGATGTGCCAGTGACTCTGTTACTATCACTTTCGTCACTGTCACAGACTCACAAAAGAAATTTTCAACACTTGAATCTCTCTCTCTGGCCAGACATGCCAAAGAATTCAGCATCCTCTGAAGTGTCTGACACAAACACCTCCTTGGAAAATTTAACCATCGTCTTCCAACAGAACTCCAACAGGCTAACCTTCTAATATCCTCAATCCGATCTCTTTTCAAATATCTTTAGGGAACCTGAGAGTGTAAGGGTCAAGCCTACATCTGATTTCAATTATAGGACACTGTATTGGGATACCTCAGGGACTTTTTTTTTCTTCAGGTTACAACATATGTTATGCTTAAAGGTGGAAAGGCTATTTTCTGCCTCCATATTACAGAAAACCCACTCTTGCAGCATTTTGATTGTTTGATGGTTTTATTGTGGATGAGCTACTAAAGAAATTGCTGTAAGGGAAACTTTGTTTTAGTGTCATAATGTTTTTAAATGGTAAAATAATTAGCAAATGGTTGACTTACACCAAGCCTTCCAAGACAAAGAGATAATTTCTTCACTTTTTAAAATACAGCAATTCCCTTTTCTATTTCTAAAATGTTGATGAAAGTAAATGTTAATCCTTGGGCACAGGAGAAAAATCACTTAGGTACATACATATGAATATATATGCACACATTTGTGCTGCAGAAGAGGACTATATGAGCCCTAGATGCTGGAATCTTTTTGAAATAAGTTGTATGTATAGCTTAGTGAATTTATTGTTTAGCAGCTATTTTTAATACCCAGTTCAAGCCACACAGCACCAATCACTAAAGCTAACCTCTTGGTAGAGTAATACTACCATGCTGACCTATGCAGTCAGCCTTTCCTTTTGCCACAATGATGTCTCCTAACGTAAGGCAGAAATTAAGCAGCATCTGGTGCACATTCTTGCTCTTCTTTCTTACTTCTTCCAAGCACTACAACGTACCGTGCTGAAGTTTACATGTCCCTGTTCATTACTTGCCATTGGTTAGTTCTAGGATAGAGGCTAATAGAATAGACTTGTATTGCTGAAAAGTAAGAAAGATTAGAATAGTGCCCTGGTGTACAAGCTGATTGTTGTACACCATATAACAATCAGCTCTAATTAAAGTAAACCACTTAAATAGAAGCTCTTTTAAATTCCATTCTTGCAAAAACCAGGCTCTAATCCTTTAGAGCCATGTTTATATGTATATTCCCAACAAAAAATAGTCAAGAACTGTGCCACTGAACTCTGTTGATTTTACTCTTATTCAACTGGCTGAGATTTGTAATTATTCTTTCCCAACTCTTTCCACCTGTGTTGTTTAGAAGAAGTCATGAGTGCAGCTCTTACTTAAAAAGGGAGTACTGTAGTCTTTCAAGAGAAAATTTTCATGGATAATTTAAAATTAATCTGTCATGTAGATATCTACTTTATCATTGAAATACTGGTATGGTCACACAGGTAGCCAATTTATACTTTAGGTAATAATAAAGTGCTAGTTTATTTATGATTTTGCAAAAAGTTATTCAAGATTTGAGGTTTTAGAAGGCTTCTGAGTCTGTGTTATATATCCTGCATCTCCAAGACATTATTCTAATCCTTCTTAATTTTTAGTTATACAAGCTTTCCCAGCAAAGTGACTGTGCAGATTTCTTTCCAGAAAGGCAGATTTTATCAAAGGATCCCCAATTGCTTCTGTGATAGTTTGATATTAGATGGCAAAACTGTAGTTAAGTGTGGTGTTGCCCATATCTAACATAGCACATTTACTGGGAAAGCTGAGACAGGAGGATCTTGTATTTGAAGCCTGGACAATCTATTGTTATTTTCCTAATGAGACCATGTATCAAAAACAAAAAACCAGAATCACAAAAAAGAAAAAGAAAAAAGAATGAAAGAAAGAAAAGAAAAGAGAAAATCCACCAAAAAAATTTAAAAGGTGAAAGAAAAGAAAATCCAGATAGAGTCATTGAGCAAATATCATTTGGGACTAATGACTCAATACATAAATATATCAATACATACATGTATGTGTGTTTCCATATGTTATCTGTTTCTCTGTTACTTATATCAGCTGCTATTCAGTTCACTCATAATTTAAAAGTTATACAGTCATTTTTCAGACATCACAATAGAGAAATACATGCTATTTCATGAAACTTTTGATTTACAGAAAGTTAAGGTGGAGAGCAGTTTTTGAAATCACATCCATGCAAATGAATGTTCTCACAAACATTTTCATCTTTAATCATGATTATTTTTAGTTCCTTGTCATGAAATGAAAGTCCTTGATATAACTTCTTGATTTATCAAAAATTAACTCTAGAGATGTCATATGAGTAATGATTCACAATGGAAAATACTTTGAAATTTTGAGTAATCAGAGAACCACCAAGAACTGAAAATTAATTGTAAAGGCTGTTATAAACATTATATATTTTATAGTTACCATTTTCGTGTTTATATTTTTGGTAAAGATAAATCATTACCAACTAATCATCATAATTAATTTTACAGAGAAATTGAAACTGCTTGGGTAAACATCTCATTCTATGTTGAGTGAAACAAGAAAGACAGAGAGAATTGCATACAGAAAGAAACCTAATAATTACAGTCTGATTGTGTTCCTCCAGTATCATTTGTCAAAATTCTAGCCATCCCAATCTAGGGATATTTAGAAATGGCCATTGGAATAGTATAAGATCAGTAAGAGTCATCCCAGATGGATGTCCTTTTGAAAGAGATCAAAGGAGGATACCTAGTGCTCCTATAGGAGAATGCAAAATGTCAGATTACAGGCAGAAAGTTGTCCCCAGGACAGCCATATAATCATTACGATCTATCATTTAAACGGGATTGATTTTATTTATTTTATTTTTTACATAAATTTCATATGCCCAAAGAACAGCTGTGGAATTGAATTAATATATCAGTGTGCATCAGAAATATAGTAAAGCACCCATCTCCAGGTAGGTATATGCTTTAGGACAAAACATTTCTTCAGAGCACTATTATTTAATTGTGTGTTTGTGTTGATTCCTATGCCTTCTATAGGAAGAGTAGCATTACATGAGAAAGTTATTTAAGCATTTTTATTTATGCCTTTAAATATGAATATGTTGAATAAACATTTTACATTTGTAAACATAGAAGTAAGTCTTAAATTTTTGCATGTGTATGGAATATATTTATCTGTGCCCACATGCATGTGGGTCTGTGTGTATTTGCTTGTACGTGGTGGCTTTGGGTAGATGTTATACATCTTAATCACTCTTCATTTAATCAACTCAGGTAAGGTCTTGGGGAATTAGGAGCTAACTAATACTGTTGGGTCCCTCCCTTCTGCCTCAACTCCGAGAGACTCCAGAGTCTACAACCAGAGAATGTCAGCTCAACAGCCTGCTGTGCCTAAAACAAAGGCCCACTGCTCTGAGTGTTCCATCTTCAAGAATTCCAGAGGAAGGTACACCTGCTGGCTGTCATGTCTGCTGACCACCTGAGGACATCTGCTCTTGACCTCCCCCCCACCACGGACTGTGCCTCCAACCTCTCCCTGGAGCCGAGATCGAGATCTACGGGACAACCTGAGCCGATGCCCTCAAGAGCAGGCACACCCAGCAGCCCGCTTCCCTTTGACTCTTTCCTGACTCCCCCCAAATTGTTTATGTTATGCAAATGTCACTGTAATCTAGAGATCCAATTTCGCTTTCTTATAAATACTGAACCCCAAAAAGTAAAGTTAGAAGCTTTGATTGGGACACAACTTGGCTTCGTGTTTTTTTGTTCTCGAACTCTGTGTTTCAGATCCATTTCCCCCTTCGGCAGAGAGATAACCCGGTTCGTGAAACTGCGGGACAGTTTCATAATACAGCCATCTTAGCTCATCTAGTTAGCAAGCTTGCTTTACTGATCTGTGTCTTTGGCATGTTAATGCTTCAATTACAATTAGGCTACTATATCTGCTTAGGCTTAAGTGCTTGCTTGAGGACTAAATTGGGGTTCTCACACTTGTTACAGAAGCACTTTACAATGATCACTATTCACAACCTGTACTTACATTTTATTTGCAGAATAATTTACGTTTTTAAGAAAAAACCATGCTCCCATATTAACATACATTAAACATTATCACGAAAGGCACATCATCACTTCTAAATAAATTTTAAAATAATAATGAATATAAATAAGATAACAAGAGTAAATGACTATATATTTTGGAAATGGCATGGAGAAATGCTTTGAATTGGAGACAGAGTCATATGGAATTGTAGCCCTGTTGAACACCAGCTTTAGTATGAAGTGATATGAACATCCAGAGTTTATAACTTTTACATGACTCATCTCTAACATAGGGAATATTTTTGTAGAATCATGCACCTCATCACAAATTTTAGTAGTGCAGCACAATGCCAGTTATAGGCGATCAAACAGTGAAGGGACTAATTATATTCCTGTGTGATAAGAAAGCTAGAATATCTTCATAGTGGCATCCATTCAACTAGTTCTTGAGAGTGGTTGAAATACATTTGTGGAAAACAAGAAAGGGGATTTTCAGTAAGAAGAAAAAAATAACATGAAATAATCATAGGGATGTTTAATGCAGATCATGCCTGAAAAGTTTAAAATATATTTGTCTAAAGAAACTGTATTACAAACCAAAGATTATTGGAAAATCACATTGAATAGAA
>JADRCC010549207.1:1472-11555 GCA_019843855.1 Hylomyscus alleni
AGTGTACACAAAAAGGGACCTATCATGACTGCCCTTCGAAAGACCCAACAAGCAGCTGAAAAAGTCAGATGCAGTTATTTGCACCTAATCAATGGACAGAAGCTGCTGACCCCTGTGGTTGAATTAAGCAAAAGTTGGAAACTGAGGAGGAAGGCAACCCTGTAGGAGGACCAGCAGTTTCAATTAACGTGGACCCCAGAGATCTCTCAGACACTGGACCACCAACAAGGCAGCATACACCAGCTGATATGAGGCCCCCAACACATATACAGCAGAGGACTGCCAGGTCTGGGTTCAGTCATAGGAGATGCACCTAACTCTCAAGAGAATTGGAGGCACCAGTGAGTTTAGAAGTCTGGTGGGGTGGGCAGTGGGAGAGTGGGAACATCCTCGTGGAGACAGGAGGTTGGGAGGAGGTATAGGATGTGGTATAGTCAGAGAGTGGATCAAGAGAGGAATTAAATCTGAAGTTTAAAATAAATAAAGGATTTTTAAAAAAAAGATTTCAGGATCTTCAAGGAAGAAGGTCTGGAAACAATGCATTAGAAGTAGTGAACATTTGAAGGAAACTAATAATTTCTGGATAACAGGACTCTTGCACATATGAAGATGAAGCAGTTATGATATTATGCAAAAGTCATGTCCAAGCACAAGCTAGACAAGTTCTCAGCATGGAGTGGGGGAAGTGGACACGAAGTTAAATCACTAGCTGAGAAGCTATTGGCATTTGATCTTGTCTTTTGGGAAGCAGAGTAGTTATCGACAACGACGTGACACCTGATGGGTAGACTTCAGTCCAGGTCGAATCCTGTACCTAATGGTAGTCACAGATTAGACTCCATGGACATAAGAGATGAAAGAGAAAAGCAGGATAACTTATAATTTGGTGAGTAATTAAGGGGTTGGATCTAGGAGGAGTTAGCAAAATTGATCAAAACATTTAGGCAATTCTCATAGAATTAATAAAAAGAAATGGTTAAAATAATTATACTTAAAAATCAGAATACAACACTAATTTGAATAAATAGAATATATCATAAAAAATTAAAATTACCAAAGTTGTTTCAAGAAACATTTGAGCCAGTATTTTAATAATTAAATAGAATTAGTTAAACTTTTCTACTGACTAAAGTAAGGCATGAGATGATTATATAAGAATTTTTAAATTATTTATACTATTCTATAATATACTAGAAACATTAAACCATGAGATAAGACAAGAGTAAAAAGGTCTCTTTTCTGAAAAAAAAAATACACTTTTCAATATTCTTATGCAATATTATTAACATAAATGATTCAAATCTTTTAAAACAAGCATTGTGTATTAGAATATATATTATTAGAATATACATATATTAGGCTATGTATTAGAATAATTGGAAATTCAATAGAAGATTTATAATATCATTAAACACTTGCAAAACATGTTTTAAACGTCCAAATTTTAGCTTTGAACAAGGAATAAGTATGTCAGGAAATTTTAATTATGTCTATCTAGTAACTAATACAATTAAAGAAAGTCTAAATCACAAAAAGCCATGTCTCTGATATAAATACTTAGTATCATAATATGCTTATTATTTCCTAGTTATTGTGAACATTCAGTGTACATAATTTTTAAATTTTGCTGCCTCAAAGTCAGAGTACATATTATGAGCTAAATGCATACGTAGAGTGGGCCATGCTTCAGAATAGTATTAGAATAGCTTAGGGGATAATAATTTCAGTGAAAAGACAGTCTGTAAATATGCAAAGAATCTTTTCATGCAGCAAAATACAAAGCATTCATTCAGTGACTTTCAAAGCCATAGACATCTATTTGTGAAAATACTTTTATTCCTAACAAATATAATAAATATAAATTCTTGAGAAGTCAAAATAGTTTTATGCAATAAATATTTTAGAATTGATATTTTAATCTTTAAATATATTTCTTTATATATGAGTATATTTTATTTCTGTCCTAACTATGCATATACACAGTATCAAGGCCACATGATTTGGGTGGGAGTCATAAACTTGCTACACTGTAAGGCAGATCTGGTTTTAATCTCTTGTGGACAGATTTTCCCTACTTGGAAATCTTAAGAAATCTGGTTCATAGGTTAGTAGAGCTGATAGTAAAGGGTCAAATGTTTCAGTCCACTTAGGATACAATCAATCAGAACTTTGCTTTTTGTCACAGTTAGCATAGTCTATAGCTCTTCATGGGCATTTTCTTTTTACTGAATTGAATTAAGTGATGGCTTTTTGTTTCAGTTACTTCAACAGTTACAGGATGTAGAAGACATTTCCTCTAAGAGAAAAGACCTTGGTGTTTTTTTATCTTTCTGTCTTTTATGTCATTAAATCAATAACATGTTGAGCCACAGTTAAATATATTTTATATTGTGCATATATATATTAGCATTTATTAAAATGTTTATCAACTTCAAGATCTATTTTACACAAAATATAGTAGATAAAATTTTAAATAATTTCAAAATGTGTACAGATTGTGGAGAAAATTGTAAGACTTTGGTAAGTTCCAGGAAAATGTGAGGCATTTCTTTTTTAGACATTCTCTCTCTGTATTTTATGTTCTTACTTCATATTCTTGTTGTCTTGAACCTTATTAAAACTGTGCTACACTTACTGCCTAGAATTACTCTCAGCCACTTAAAACACTACTTACTTACATTAATTAATTTAGCATCTAATGACCCAAAGCCTCAATTATCTAGTGCAGTTCATACTTTGCATCTTCTATTTGGATCTGGGGGAAAAAAACTGCAAGGGTGAGAAAGCTTTGAAGCACTTAAAAACTTGAGCCAATTTCATCTGAAAAGTGAATAAAATCGTAATTGTATTTTAAGCAAAACCATTCTGAAAAGAATGTAGCGATTAACTTCCTGAGTTTAAGAGTGGATCAACGAACATGGGTGCCTTAGCTCAGTTTTGTTTAAAACAGATTTTGATGCATATAATTATTTTTTTTCATTTTTCAAACCTTAACAACTTATTTTACATGCCACCATGCAAACATCCATTATTACATGCCTTCATATTTGAAGTAAACATCCAAATATGTGTAGAGTAAAAGTTTTAAAAATCGTGTATCTTAAAAATTTATAATAATGAAGGTCTATGACATAAAAAACACTGAAAAATTAGCCATCAAAGATGTTTGGGGCTTTTCTCAGTAAGACAAACGTGTGAGCCTGATATTAATGAGTTGAATATGGCAGCACAGTGCCTAAAGCTTCCAAGCCAGCAGGGTGGATATCTAACTCCAGAACTTAGGACAGCAGAAATATATCCGTTAATAGTCCATCTTAGAAGTCAATCAGCAAATGCAAAATGTGATGGGTTTGATGGTTTGGTATTTTATTTTCTTTTAATTTATTTTGTTTTATTTTATTGCTTTCAGTTCATGTCTTGTGAGAACTGAAAGGCACACATCAGCTTTCATAAGCTTCCTCCCAAGTAGTGGAAATATGGAAGTCTCAGAATCACGTGAGATCTTCTTCTTAGTGGGTGGCATCTGAATGAAATATCTCTTAATTCAGGGAAAAGGAGTGGATTGTTTTCCTCTTCTCAATATATCGTCAAGAAAACACCTGCAACTGTAGTGATTTCTGAGAGCCATTAACTGGAGTCTCTGACACTTCTTTGCCTCTTTGGCTAAAACATCTGCTCAATCTTGCTACAACTCTTCCAGCCATTCTCTCCTTAATGGTTGTTCAACATGTCCTATTACTGCTGCTGCTGCTGCTGCTGCTGTGTGTGTGTGTGTGTGTGTGTGTGTGTGTGTGTGTGTGTGCAGTTTAAAGGGATCAGCCTGGGCTGTGCTAACTCTCCAAACACTTTTGTGTTTTCCCCCTAACATCTCTATTAGCATGATTATTAAGGGGAAAAAACCCACCTTTCTACAAAACACTGAATGCCCCATACATCTTCCTCCTGTGCCTTTGGCCTTACTTTTGCACTAGACATCTTTATTTCCCAACTATTTATTGTTTTATATATATATATATATATATATATATATATATATATATATATATTCTGGCAGATTTCTCAATCTCAATTCAAATGCCTTCCTTTTCTATTTTTAATTTTTTTTATTTTTGGAATATTTAATAGATGAATAAAATGTTTGTATCCAACCCACCTCTGACTTGCTCAATTCCAACTCCTCCCCCGACACTCCACCCAGCACTTTTTCTTCCCGGCTTTCCATTCTTCCCTGCTTCACCCCATATCAAATTCTGACATCACGTTTACAAATACCACCAATATAGCAACTTCCCAGTAGTAATATAATAAAGAATGATAATTACAGTAAAAATAGATCAAATTCCTTTTATTGGCTCACAATGCAAGCTTCATCTTTCATTTCGCATAGTGGCACAAAACCATTTTTTGTTTTGTAATTTTTAATTTATTTGTTAGATACTATTAGAAAAGACCATTTTTGAGTATACAGAATTTTGAATCAATATCAGATAAATATGTATCTTTTTATCTTTTTAAAAATTTTTTAATCTTTTATTCCAGTCCAGTCATATCCCCCTCCAGGTCCATCCTATGACAGTTCCTCATCACATTCCTCTTCCATCATCCCCAAGAGGATGTCCCCCTCCACCTTATCCTACAAGGCCTCCACAATTCCTGGGACCTACAGTCTCTCGAGTGTTAGGTGCATCTTCTCTCACTGAGGTCAGACTTGGCAGTCCTCTGCTGTATATGAGTGGTACAAATATTACTGGGAGTCTTTTTACCTACAAGTAATTATCTTCTTGAGGATGGTGGGCACAGAAGGTTCTTCTGCAAAATTCATGGTTCTTAATCAATATATGATATATAATAGAGGAAAATAAATATTGTGAATGAGTATAAAAAATAATGACTTAATTGACTATTTAGTGAATTGGTAATAAGTAATTCTAAATGGTTTTAGATTTTCCTAAATTAGAGATCCATGAAAATATAACAG
Organism: Hylomyscus alleni; assembly: GCA_019843855.1. Classification (NCBI taxonomy): domain Eukaryota; kingdom Metazoa; phylum Chordata; class Mammalia; order Rodentia; family Muridae; genus Hylomyscus; species Hylomyscus alleni. The sequence continues at coordinate 6,451 of JADRCC010549207.1, forward strand.
GAATATTTGATTGATTTGTTTCCTTTTCGAAAATAAATGAATTTTGCATTCATATTTTTATAGAAATCCAAATTTGAGTACGTTTCATATGATTTTAATTTCACAGAAAATCAAATTACTGGTTATTATAAAACTATTACTTATGAATTTTTAACAGCTTGTGGTGGTTTTCTTTGCATACATAGAAGTTCAAATTCCCAGATGATATAAAAACAGAACAGACAAGCAGGCAGTGGTGGCGCATGCCTTTAATCCTAGCACTTGGGAGGCAGAGGCAGGTGGATTTCTGAGTTCAAGACCAGCCCGGTCTACAGAGTGAGTTCCAGGACAGCTAGGGCTACACAGAGAAACTCTTTCTTGAAAAACAAAACAGAACAAAAAACAAACAAAAAACAAAACAAAACAACAATAACATCAACAACAAAAACAGAATACACAGGCAGATCCCCATGATATTCAGGAGTGTTCTCCACTCTCACACAGATGTACTCTTGCTTTTTGAAACAGCTCTTTGATTAAATGGTCTTCTTCATGCCTTCTGTTCCTTGCATAGGATGTCTTTAATGAGATGCCTGAGCAAAGCTGCAACACTCTGTCAGATTATATTTGTTTTTTTTTTTAATTTTTTCATTAGACATTTTCTTTATTTACATTTCAAATATTATCCCCTTTTCTGGTTTTCCTTCTGAAACAAAATCTTATTCAATACCCCTGCCCCCTGCTCACCAACCCTTTCACTCCTGCTTCCTGGTCCTGGCATTCCCCTACACTGGGGCAAAGAGCCATCACAGGACCAAGGGCCTCTCCTCCCATTGATAAATGACAAGGCCATCCTCTGCTACATATGCAGCTGGAACAATGAGTTACAATATATGTGCTCTTTGGTTGGTGGTTTAGTCCCTGGGAGCTCTTGAGTTTCTGTAGGTTGATATTGTTGTTCCTCCTATGGGGCTGCAAACCTCTTAAGCTCTTTGGTTAAGCTCTTAAGCTCTCTAGCTCCTCCATTGGGAAACCTCTGTTTAGTCCAATGGTTGGCTGCAAGCATCCACCTCTGTATTTGTCAGGCACTGGCAGAACATCTCAGGAGACAGCTATATCAGGCTCTTGTTAGCAAGCACTTCTTGACATCCGCAATAGTGTCTGGGTTTGGGAACTATATATGGGATGGATCCCCAGGTGGAGTAGTCTCTGGATGGCCTTTCCTTCAGTCTCTGCTCCACACTTTGTCTCTGTTTCTCCTCCCATGGGTATTTTGTTCTCCATTTAAAGAAGGACTGAAGTATCCATACTTTGGTCTTCCTTCGTTTTGAGCTTCATGTGGTCTGTGAATTTTATCTTTGGTATTCTTAGCCTTTGGGCTAATATCCACTTATCAGTGAGTGCATACCCTGTGTGCTCTTTTGTGATTGGGTTACCTCACTCAGGATGATATTTTCTAGTTCCATCCACTTGCCTAAGAATTTCAGGAAGTCACTGTTTTTAATTGGTAAGTAGTACTCCACTGTGAAAATGTACCACAATTTTTGTATCTATTCCTTTGTTGAAGGACATCTGGGTTCTTTGCAGCTTCTGGCTGTTATAAATAAGGCTGCTATGAACATAGTGGATCATGCGTCCTTGTTATATTTTGGAGCAATTTTGGGTATATGCCCAGGAGTAGTATAGCTGGTTCCTCAGGTAATACTATTTCCAATTTTCTGAGGAACCACCAGACTGATTTGCAGAGTGGTTGTACCAGTTTGCAATCACACTTAAAATGAGGAGTGTTCCTCTTTCTCCACATCCTGGTCAGCATCTGCTGTCACCTGAAGTTTTGACTAGTGTGAGGTGGAATCTCAGGGTTGTTTTGATTGGCATTTCCCTGATGACTAAGGATGTTGAAGATTTCTCTAGGTGCTTCTCGGTATTCCTCAGTTGAGAATTCTTTGTTTAGCTCTATTCTCCATTTTAATAAGGTCATTTAGTTCTCTGGAGTCTAACTTCTTGAGTTTTTTGTATATATTGGGTATAGCCTTCAATCGGATTTCGGGTTGGTAAAGATCTTTTCCCAATCTGTTGGTTGTTGTTTTGTCCTATTGACAGTATCCCTTGCCTTACAGAAGCTTTGCAATTTTATGAAGATCCATTTGTCATTTCTTGATCTTAGAACATAAGTCACTGGTGCTCTGTTCAGGAAATTTTCAGCCCTGTGCCCATGTACTCAAGGCTCTTCCCCACTTTCTTTTCTATTAGTTTCAGTGTATCTAGTTTTATGTGGAGGTCCTTGATCCACTTTGACTTGAGCTTTGTACATAGATAAATTTGCATTCTTCTACATGCTGTCTACCAGTTGAGCCAGCACCATTTGTTGAAAATTCTGTCTTTTCTCACTGGTTGGTTTTAGTTCCTTTATCAAATATCAAGTGACCATAGATGTATGGGTTCAATTCTGAGTCATCATTTCTGTTCCATTGATCTATCTGCCTGCCTCTGTACCAATACAATGCAGTTTTTATCACTACTGCTCTGCAATACAGCTTGAGGTCAGGGATGGTGATTCCCCCAGAAGTTCTTTTATTATTGAGAATAGTTTTCATTATCCTGCGTTTTTTGTTATTCCAGATGAATTTGCAAATTGCTCTTTCTAACTCTAGAAAGAATGGAGATGGAATTTTGATGTGGATTGCATTGAATCTGTAGATTGCTTTCGACAAGATGGCCATATTTAATATATTAATCCTGCTAATCCATGTGCATTGGAGATCTTTACATCTTCTGAGATATTCTTTGAATTCTTTCTTCAGAGACTTGAAGTTCTTGTCATACAGATCTCCCACTTGCTTGGTTAGAGTCACACTAATTTATTGATATTTGAAATTAAATCTCTAAGTTGGAAGAAAACATTATTTGGGTTGTTTATTTTTGTTTCTACTAATTTTAATTTCAAAAGCTTTTTTTTGTAGTAGTAGTAAAATAATATCAGGGTAGTTTCGACCTAATAACATAGTACCTATCTTGCTACAGGAGGGCAAATGGTTCCCTTTTGTGTATGTATAGACTAAATACAGTCCATGATACACTCTTGAGTTACTCCATTTTCCAATGAAACGTTTTATGGTAAGGGCCTCTCAGATGGGTTACAAGGATCTAAAATACACTTGAGTGGGTGGTATTTTATTTTTCTGCTGCTGTAATAAGACACTTTATCAAAGAAACCTATAGAAGATTGAGTATGCAGAGGGAGTTACAGTTTCAGAGGGTGAGTACGTGGCCATCGTGGTGAGCAGTATGGGATCAGGCAGACAGATATGGTGCTAGAGCACTAACTAAAAGCTTACATGTTGACTCACGATATAAGGCATAAAGAGCTAATTGGAAATGAAATCAGATTTTGAAACCTAAAAGGTTCACATCTACTCTCTCATCTCCTGCAACAAGGCTACACCTCCTAATGCTTCCCAAATAGTTTCATCAACTGAGGACCAAGTATTCATATGACACTATGGGGGCCATTTTCATTCAAACTACCACAGGTTAGAATGGAGGGTGTGGAGGATTTGGAAGGGTTTGGGGAAAAGTCAGAAATGCATTTTATGAAGTTCTCAAAGAATAAATTATAACACTATTATTAAAATTTAACTTGAAAACAGTACCTCATTTCTATTTAAATCTATCTTGTCTAATTTTGCCATATATTCCTGCATCTAATATTGCAAGTATTTTCTAATGTCATAACTGTGACAAGAGAAAACAAACCCTTCCATATCAACTACCACTAAATTTCCTGGAGGTTGGGAATTTTGGTCATGCTTCATTTAAATTTGCTTCTCCATAAACATAATTATAAGTTAAAAATGGATATAAGTTCTTTCAAAATGTTTATTTTTAAGCACCGTTGATACCTGCGAATAAAAACAAAGTTATTTCTTAAGCATTTCCACTTCATATAAGAAAAACTTATACTTTGGCCACACAGCTTATATTTTCATAGTACACAGATTACAATGAAATAGTACATTATTTTATATCATTAACAGTTTTTAAAAGTACAAATTTGCTCATTGCTCAAAATAAAATGTCAGTGTAAAATGGAGTTATTTTTTAATTTTTTGAGGCAATGCATTAAAAATGTTTGTCTTCAGTGCTTTTAAGAAATGTATTGAGAATGTGCAACATTTATAAGTGAGTAAAGTTACATGAAGTTCAAAAAAAGACAAGAAATCTCTTATTTGAAAAGTAAGCATTCTAGTACTGATGTGATAATTAAGTTATAAAGTAATGTTTTTAAACAGTAATTTAAATGTACATAGTGTTTAAATGATTGATAATTCAAAGAATTTATAATTATATAGTCTACTAAAGTAATATACATTTCTAATTCCTAATGCATTTATAATGTGTTTCTGTTAAATTATACTTACTGTTTGAAATTATTTGGTAATTATTATGTGTCTTTTGTTTTCTTCTTTCTGGCAGCTTTATCAGGATGGAAGGAATACCTTTATTTAGAAGCATGTGGATTCATTTTTCTTACTTCAAATTGTTCCTTGACCTCGTGAGGGCAGATTTAATTTTGATGGAACCAGGAGCCTGACCCTGTCGAAGAAGCTAACCCTACTTTTGGAGCACAAATGACCAATGAAATGATCCCATAAAATCACCCGCCTCTAGCCTGACAGCCATGCACAGAGCCATGGAGGCAGAAAATGCCACAGCCTTAAATATCTTCACTAGCAAATTACCAAGAAGATATAACAAACAGATGAAAAGGACTAAGTTTTTAAAAAGCCAACACATAAACAAAATCAACGTTATTTCACTATGGAAAAATCAGTATTCCCGGATATCCACCTGTCCCGAAAACAAAATAAAACAAAATAAAAACACCTCATCGGTGAAGTTACTAAATTATACATTGATTTGTCATTTTAAAACGTGGAAATTTAGAGACAAGAGGTCTCTCAAGTCAGAATTACTCCTCATTTCAATACATTTAGACAAAACCAAAAACTAAACCGGCCAGAACATTGAACTACCGGGATTAGGAAGAATGTTATTGTTTGCATAGAGGTAGATGCCTGCGGCCCGTGCGCCCTCAAAGCCATAATGGACAGGAGCATTGGCAC
>JADRCC010549217.1:0-11958 GCA_019843855.1 Hylomyscus alleni
CCACCACCGCCTGGCTGCTGGTTTCTAACTTGCCATGCTCCTGCATCAGCCTTCTAAATGTGTGATATCTCAGATTAAAATTTCTCCCCAACCCATTTTGTTTGAGATTGGCCACAAACTCACAGAGAGCCCTGCCTGTCTCTGCCTCCTGTGTGCCCACTGGGATTAAAGGCATGTGCCACCACTGCCTACCAAAAATTTATTTTTTAAAAACTTACTTTTGGGGCTGGCAAGATGGCTCAGCGGGTAAGAGCACTGACTGCTCTTCCAAAGGTCCTGAGTTCGGATCTCAGCAACCACATGGTAGCTCGCAACCATCCGTAATGAGATCGGAAGCCCTCTTCTGGTGTGTCTGAAGACAGCTATAGTATATTACGCGGAGTGAATGGGGAGGGTACAAGCGGGGCTGGAGCAAGCAGAGGTCCTGAGTTCAATTCCCAGCAGCCACATGATGGCTCACAGCCATCTGTACAGCTACAGTGTACTCACACACATAAAATAAATAAATCTTTAAAAAAAAAACCTTACTTTTAAGTGAGTATGTATGTGCATATTCAAAAAGACTGTTGAATCTCATTTTTGGTTTTTTCAAGACAGGGTTTCTCTGTATAGCCCTGGCTGTCCTGGAACTCACTCTGTAGACCAGGCTGGCCTTGAACTCAGAAATCTGCCTGCCTCTGCCTCCCAAGTGCTGGCATTAAAGGTGTGCACCATCACTGCTGGCTCAAATCTCATTTTCAAAAGGTTAAGAAGAGTTTACGAATGAATATAGGGTCAAAATGACAAAGCAAGACAGTAACATTAAAACCTGGCATGTCTATAAAAAGGCACAAGCAAGTCACCTGTGTCACTCTGGTAACTTCTACTATTGGAAATTATTTCAAAACAAAAAGGTTTCTTTAACAACAACAGCAGCAGCAGTCAGGTAGGGCACACCTTTAATCCCAGTTCTTGAGAGGATAGGCAGGTGGGTCTCTGAGTTCCAGGACACCTAGGGTTACATAGAGAAACCCTGTCTTGAAAACCAAAACCAACCAGCCAAATAAAATAAAAACAACAGCACCAACAACTCTTTCTACAGGCCATAATAGCTGAGACTGAAACTATAGCATGTAAAGTTTATAGAAGTCAAGGATTAGAGCAAACAGTTCTTAGACCTCCATGAACACAGTGCTTCAAAGTGAAATCCGTGGAGTTTCACGGAGTCACAAGGCCAAAAACAAGCCTCCTGCTCCTATCAGGCACAACTCACTGTTTTCAATGAAAACACTTTATTTTTATTATCTTCCTCAAAGAGGACTATTTCCAAAAGGCCAAAGTCCTTGAACAAAACAAGTCTCTGGCAGCATCTTGGGGAGACCTACCCCCAATGGCAAAGCAGGTGCTAGAGATTCCAACATTGCTCTACCTAAGAGCGCAGGCTTCACCGTGGTCTCCAGCACTGAGCTGTGCAGCCGAGGAGCTAGTTAAGAAGGTTAAGGGAACTCTGGCTCTAGGAAGCTAGAGCCTCATCCATAATGCAGCAAGGCACATGTGTCCTCAAGTGACTGGTGCCTTTTAAGAGCTGAAGAAAGACAGTCTCCATAGTTACGCATTTAACAGTGGCAGCAAGTCAAACCTGTTATATAAGCTGAACTTCTGCCCTATCTGGGTGTTTATAAACTCTTCTGGAACAATCAAGTTCCCACTATACAGAGCACACAGTTTGAAAGACCAATGTAGGATCCAGGCTCTCTCTCCCACAGGCATGTCACCTTTCATGTTGGAAAAGTATGTAAAGAGTCATCAGAGACTTGATGGAGAGTCTGTTACTCTCTTCCCAGGTTAGACCTGGGTGCACAGGAGAGACAAGTGCCCTATCCAAGGATCTACCAGTACGAGGCAGTTTTTAAAAATATGGACATTAATTTTCAGACTGAAAAAGGAAGCAGGAGAGAAGGCTCAGGGTTGCCATGACTTGCTGCTCTTGCTGGTTCCCAGCAGCTCTGTCAGGCAGCTCACTTTACAAGAGTCTGCAAATCTCCAGCTTCAGGAGATTCGACACCTTTTTCTGGCCACCTACGTGAATGTATAGTACACACATGCAGGCTTGCATTTAAGTTTTTAAAAATTATTAAAACTTTTTTTCTATTTTGTTTTTTCGAGACAGGGTTTCTCTGTGTAGCCCTGGCTGTCCTGGAACTCACTCTGTAGACCAGGCTGTCCTTGAACTCAGAAATCTGCCTGCCCCTGCCTCCCAAGTGCTAGGATTAAAGGCATGTGCCACCACTGCCTGGCTATTAAAACTTTTTAAGAAGACCTTAAAATATAAAATAATAAGGCACCTCTGTAATTAAAATCTTCACTTAAAAATTTTTGTTTTGCTTTGTTTTTTTTTTCGAGACAGGGTTTCTCTGTGTAGCCCTGGCTGTCCTGGAACTCACTCTGTAGACCAGGCTGGCCTTGAACTCAGAAATCTGTCTGCCTCTGCCTCCCAAGTGCTGGGATTAAAGGCGTGCGCCACCGCTGCCCAGCAAAAAAAAAATTTTTTTTTCAAAAAAAGAGACACCTGACAAAACAGAACGGAACCCAGGTATACAGGAAAGGTCTGGGGCTTGTCTTTGCTCATCTATTACAAAGAGCCCTCCTGCTACGTAGAGAGCCGCCCCGGGCTCGGCTCAGGTGGCTGATGCAGAGCAGCTCCCTTTGCTGGCCTCACCCCAGGGCAGGACACTGTTCACTCCTTTGGGATCTTATCCACAAGAACATCCACACAGCCTAAGGACATGCTCTCTTCAGATGGGAATTAGGACTCACCATACAAAGAAATTCTGCTGCACACCTTACCCGAAGAGCATAGATAGGAAAGTACTAAGGGCAGCAACACAAATGTGTCTACACTGAGGGAGGCCAGTAAGCCATTCCTGTGACCTTTACCAGGCACACACAGCATTCTAAGGAGCTTGAGGAAACTTTATTAATCAAAACAAAACACCTCCCACCTTCCAGGGTGGGGTGAGAGTGAGGAAACGAAGAACATGTAATAAGTAACTTGTGCTGTGGAGGATGGAGGTAGGAGCTGTGGGGTAAAGGGGGCAGGCAGGAGGGGTGGGTGGTAAGTGAGCTCAGGTTAAATAACCAGATCACTGCAGAATACACCTGCAAAGGTGTTAAAGCCAGAGATAATATCTGGCACAGGAACTTGTGCTAGCTATGTTCCTGTGCTTTTATAATTTATTCTTGAGACAGGGTCCCACTGTGTAGCCCTAGCTGTCCTGGAACTCTCTATGTAGACCAGGTTGGCCTTGAACTCACAGATTCACCTGCCTCTACCTTTTGAGTGCTGAGATTAAAGGCGTATGCCACCATGCCCATTCCTGTGCCTTTAAAGGAATGGGCAGGCTGGAGGGGAACGTAGAGTCACAGAACTGCTGAGTGAAGAGCCTGCAGGACCAGGGACGGCTTCTGCTTGGCGGGAAGTAAGCAGAGGCCTGGCTGCTCTGCTGAGCAGAGCGAGAAGTATGGATGGCTACATCTCAGGCCAGGGCAGCTAGGGTGCTAGCATGGCAGCACAGGCAGGACAACGTAGCCTTCATCAGGACAGCACCAGCCTCTTTCATACTCTGAAAGCAGAGTTGGCAGGATTTACTGTGGGGGAGAGAAGTCTCCAGAGTGACTCAGGGCCCAGTAGGGCAGGAACTCTGGTCTGCGCTCATTTTGTTGGGCATGAGTTGAAAACATTCATACTGTCTATATAGGCAGCAGGAGGTAGGTTGAGAAATCCCATCCCTAAATGAGACCACTGGGGGACAGCTGTCACTGGGGGGGCCCTAGGACCCTGCCGCAGCAGGAGGAGGTGAGGTGGTATGACAGCAGCCATAGCTAAGAAAGCAGAAGCAGCAGCCAGTGAAAGGGCTGAGGTCCGGCTCTTAGCACCTCTGGGCTAGCACCAGCTCCATCTCCACACAGGACCTGAAGGAGACCGCAGCCAGCCATGAGCTGAGCTGTTCTGGTTTTGGTTCACCTCACTCTTAGCTGCTCCAAACTGTCTAGAAATAAGTGAGACGTGCACGAGCTACAACTCTGGCATCTACCACTGTGAACCTGCATGTCTTCCTCTCTGAGGTGGAGTAACTGAGGTCCAGACACTAATCTTTAGGGCTGTGGTGGAAAATCAATAGAATCTTTTTAAAACCTGAAAAGCACTGACAGTGGCCCACCCTGCAGGAGCATCCTAAAAACACACACACCAGGCTAAAGAAATATAGCTTGAGTGAGCGAGACGACTGCACACACACACCTTTTTGATTGGGCAGCAGCACGGTTACCCTAAGAACTTGACTTAATTCCATGGTTAACACTTTGACATGAGCATAGCGGACATGGATATTCATGTGGAAGTGGTAGTCTGTGACGTCACAGCCACGACTGTATCAACCAACCACTGCTGTAGTCTGTGGTGAAGCCTTGGCTTTTGTGCGGTGTGGAAGTGGTTCCTGAATTTTCAACAAAATGCCCTTTTCCTTTGGTTTCCACTGTGATGAGTAACTCGCGTAAGTGGAGCTACTGGAGATATGAGAAACTAGAGACGGAGACTACACAATCCATAAAACTTGCAGGAGAGAAACATTCACATTTACCTTACAGGCTTAATCCAGCAGGTAGCTATGGCTTTTGGGTAATGGTTTCTCACACAGAGTAAATGTTAACTCGTCGTATGAAGCAGTTCTTCTGAATGCTAGTGACGTGGCCTGCTCACCACTTCCATGTCATGGTGACTAACAGGAGCATTCTCTCAGTCATCAGGGACCACAGATCCTGTTTATCCTCACCGAGCTCCATGCTGCCTCACACACCCTGGCCTTCGGCCTTCCCGTGCCTATCACTAACCACCTGCCTTTGGGAACTCATTCCCTTAGTGTTAAAACTGAAAACTTGATCCTCCAAAGCAAGCAATTTCTTTTAAAAAATCTGACCAGGGGAGCTAGAGAAATGGTTCAGTGGTTAAGAGCATCGAATGTTCTTCCGAAGGCCTGAGTTCAAATCCCAGCAACTACATGCTGGCTCACAACCATCTGTAATGAGATTTGACACCCTTTTCTGAAGAGTCTGAAGACAGCTACAGTGTAATTACATATAATAAATAAATAAATCTTTTTTTTCGAGACAAGGTTTCTCTGTATAGCCCTGGCTGTCCTAGAACTCAGTCTGTAGACCAGGCTGGCCTTGAACTCAGAAATCTGCCTGCCTCTGCCTCCCAAGTGCTGGGATTAAAGGCGTGTGCCACCACCACCCGGCTAATGAATAAATTAAAAAAAAAAAAAAAAAAAGCTGACCAGGGCTAGAGAGATGGTTCAGTGGTTAAGAACACTGGCAGTTCTTTCACAGGACCTTGGTTTAATTCTCAGGATCTACATGGCAGCTCACAACTGTTTGTAACTCCTGTTCCAGGGGATTCAACACCTTCACACAGACACAAGTATAGGCAAAACACCTATGTACATTTTTTTTAACCCAATGTATATTTTTAAAAACATTAATTAATTAAAACAAAAAACAAACAAGCAAAAAGCCCATCTGACCAGCACAGTGGCACAGTAAGGCCTATTGTCACCAAGCCTGACAACCTGATCCCCGGAGCCCTGCCCACCACCCCTGTGCTATGGCTATATAAAGTAGACAGGCGGGTGACAGGGGAGGCCTACATGACTGGGCTGCACTTACTTCAGAACCTGTAAGAGTCCAGGCGTCACAGACGTTGGTCTCACCATTCCAGCTCCACTAATGGTCCCCAGATGAACCTGAGGATAATACACCGTCCGAAGAGCTAGTCTCGAAGACTGCAGTCGCGTCTTAATGACTTCCAGTGGACATGTGAAAATAGCACCAACTGTGCCCCCGCACCTGCAGGAGAGGCCACAGCAGGATCAGAAGGCAGCATACACACACCTGTCAGCAAATGTGATGGACATCTAGTCTTTTCCTCTTTAAAACAGAATACCTGTGTTCATTTCATATAACTTCAAGGACTTAAAATATTAGTTGAGGTTCCAGAACTAAAGAGAACCACTTTACAATGACCCACCAGCTTAGATCCCACATGGCTGCTCGCCAAAAGTTTGGTGTCATCCTTCTGTAATTCCACATAGCACTGCAACCAATTCTCACTGTTGGCTACTCATCCAGTCTCGCCATGAGACCTGCCATGAATAGTCTAGAGAACACGTGGAGAGCTTCAGTTCTGCCCTCATAGCATGTTGAACTCCTTTTAAGCACATTCACACTGGACAGGCTCACACTAGGCAGATGCGCTGGGCTATACTCACAGACCTTTTCATTTTACTTCAAGACAAGGGCTCACTAAATTGTCCAGCTTGCAATTCTCCTGCCTCAGTGTCCTGAGCAGCTAGTCACAGGTGTGCACTACTACACTGAGCTTTAACGCCTTTCTTCAAGACAGCACACTTGTTTATCCTAAACTACCTCTTTCCACCTTCTCTTCCAGAACACTATCTACAAACCATGCTGGATGGGCTAGTTACAGAAACAATGCCATGTGCCATCTAAAGTCACCACTCATACAACAGGGACTTTCCTCCTTGGAAAACATGGCCCTACAGCAGAACAAGTCCAAGTCAGGTCCTGGGGTCTCACTCATCTTCGCATCTGTGGCATCAGGACCAATCAAGTTCACAAATAGTAAAGGATTATTCAGACAAGGAGTATCAGTTGAGAATTCACAGAGAAAGTTTCCTTTCTCTCTCTCTCTCTCTCCTCTCTCTCTCTCTCTCTCTCTCTTCTCTCTCTCTCTCTATCTATCTAATTTTTAAAAAAAGATTTATTTATTATTATACATAAGTACACTGTAGCTACTTCAGATGCACCAGAAGAGGGCATCAGATCTCATTACGGATGGTTGTGAGCCACCATGTGGTTGCTGGGACTTGAACTCAGGACCTTCAGAAGAACAGTCGGGTGCTCTTACCCACTGAGCCATCTCACCAGCCCCATCTATCTAATTTTTAAATTACATGTATTGGGGGTGGGGAAAGCATGCCACAGCAAGCATAAGGAGATCAGAGGACAACTTTTAGGATGGGTTCTCTGCTCCCACCACATGGATCTAGGGACCGAACTCAGGTAATCGGCCTTGGCAGCGGGTACCCACATGTGTCCACTAAGTGATTCAGTACCTTTTAAGGTATATTTGGGGGAGCATTTCTTCTACCTGTCCAAGTCTGTCCCCAAGTTGGGCACTGCCTCCTGGGGAGGCTGAACAAGGGGAGTTTGACTGTGCTTACCACACGTGTGGCAGGTGCTGGGCTGTAGGACAGCTCCGAGACACCACTCCATGGGTGGGAAAACCCAGGCTGAGATGTGGGAAAGCCAGAGCTGGTTCAGGGGTCCCTGGGCCTGCTATGGGGTTCTCAGACTCTTGGACACCCAGGTGCCACTGAGAGTCAAGGAAAAGCAGAGAAGGGAGTCAGGGGCCAGCACCTAGCCCGGAAGCATGGACAGGGTTGGGGGAGAAGGGGAACTCTGATTTGTCCCATGGGTGACTGTCCTTAGCTTGGCAGAGGCAGGCTTGGTGGCGGCTGTAGATGGAAGTGCAGAGAGGCCTTCTACGGGAGAATTAAGTTACGGCTCTGTAGACAAAGGCTTTCCCGGGTACCTCACCTGCAGATCTCAATGAAAGAGATAGTCCATGGTTCTAAACAGTTTATTGGTTGGTCATAGAGGAAAATGGATGTGTAATGTACCATACCCACTTCTCGGCATAGCCTGAGATTAAATACCTTTTGCAGGGAGGAGTGTGCAGGAAGGGAAGCCTATTGACTAAGCCCTTGGAGCCTCTAGGTACCTCATTAGCATGGAGAACTCTTGTTTTGGGCCTACTTGACCACAGGACACGTTTCTTTAATGTGAGAAGCATGATACATGTTCTAAGACAGGAGTCTGGCAGGGAGCTGGGAGCCACCTAAGCCTCAGGTGTGTGCCCACTGCGTCTCCAGGTCTCGACCTCCTCTACCTTACCAAGCTTCCTGGCATGGTTTTACATCCCACACTACCTTTTACTCACTGTCCTCTTGCACTGAAAACTCCTAGCACACCAAGATTTTTATGTTAGCCTTTCTATAGCACTGAGTAACACAGCATTTAATACATATCCCCCAAAGTGAATAAAGCAACACCTCCAGGTAGGACTTAAATTACAGACCTAGAGCTGGCAAGATGGTTCAGCAGAGGGTAAAAGTGCTTCACCCAACCCTGATGACTTGAATTTAATTCCTGGAATGTATTTAAAAAAAAAAAAATTGGTTGGAATGGTTTGCATCTGTAACTCCAGCCCCAGCATCCTACAGTGAGATAGGTGATAGACAAAGGAGAATTAGCCAGAAGCTCAAATACAAAGGGCAGTGGGAGAAATACCAAGAGAGACTCCCAACCTCAAACATAAAGTGGGAAGGACTGGAAAGACGGCTCAGGTTAGGAGGACTTGCTGCTTTTCCAGAGGTCCTAAGTTCAGTTCCCAGGACCAAAAGGCAGCTTAAAACTCTCCTTATGTCCAGCTCCAGGATTCTCAGCACCCTCTTCTTGCTTCCATGGTACAAGATATACACACAATGCCCTACATACATGCAGGCAAAACACTATTCACACAAAATAAATAAATAAATCTTAAAAAGAAAAGTGAGAGAAGCAACTGTAGAAGAGCTGTCCTTTACAGACACACACCAGCACCAGTGCATCTGTACTCCCCCCTCCCCCCCAGCACTACTACCCCAAGGGCTATGGTTACACAGAGGAAGCTGTGTCCTTGTAACTTAGCACGGGACTACGCCATTAGTTAAAAGATTGCTTTTGCTGAATGCTATGGTTCACGTGGGTAATCTATCCCACAGCCTGGAGACCACAGAGGAAGACTGTAAGATTGAGGCTCTCCTGGACTACACAGCAAGACCTTGTCTAAGGCAGAGAAAGGAAGGAGGGAGGAAGGAAAGAAAAGTACTGTTGTGTGACAAGCATCCAATCCTCCAACAATCCTTTTATGATGTGGGTATATATTAGCCCAATTTACCAGAAAGGACTCGAATGTTACAAAACAGAAACATATGGGTGAGAGAGGAGAAAAAGCAGTTTTATTCGGCTATTTAGGCAAACCTGTGTTAAAATTATGGTCATAGCATGAAAAAGAAAATAAATTGAGCTGTTATCTACTACCAAAAAAGAAAGGAGGACAGAATGAGACAAGGAACAGGAAGAAGGGAAAGAGAGGACAGGGAGACAGAGAATGGGAAGAAGTGGCCTGGGCTTGGTTTTTTTTTTTTTTTGGTTTTTTTCGAGACAGGGTTTCTCTGTGTAGCCCTGGCTGTCCTGGAACTCACTCTGTAGACCAGGCTGGCCTCAAACTCAGAAATCTGCCTGCCTCTGCCTCCCAAGTGCTGGGATTAAAGGCGTGCGCCACCACCGCCCGGCGTGAGCTCATACTTACTAGGCAAGCCCATTACTACAGTGTTGCTGAGGAAGGCCAGAGTCTAGCAGTGCTGTGCTAAGAACTGAAGGGAGGCAAGACAGAAAGGAGTGGATTCATTCTTTTCAAGGCTTGTTAATTTCATTTGTAGTTACGTGAATAAATGAACAAACATCTGGGCAGATTAACCAGATTACACAGGAAGACCTGTCACCAAAGTGGGTCAGAACATCATAGAGACAAGGGCTGCATGGAACCAAAGGGGTATTCTCTTTCTTTCTCTGCTTCCTAGCCACACCTTGAAGTTGCGGATAACTCCTCTAAGTTGTTTCTGTTGATTATCACAGCAATAACAACAACAACAACAACAAAAAAAAACCGAACACACTGGGCCAGAAACTCTGTGGCAGCACCAAGTATTTTCTTTCTCTACTATTCCTGGGCACTAAAGCCATAAAGCCCACGAGAGTCTCCTTTTACGTCCCCCTCTAGCCTCTTCTCATCTTGTTGGTCTGGGCGCAGACACAGCCCCTACTTTAGGAAGCATATGGAACCAACTGAGCCCTTCAATCTGCAATCCAGACCTACGAGGGTCTGGAGACAAAGCAGGGAGAATAACAGGAAGACACCCCTCCTCTACAGGGCCCAATACTGATAACCTTTCTTCACAGCGATGGCGTGGAGTCCGTCTCTTGGTTCTGAGCATCTTCAGGCAATGCTCAGACATCAGGAAGTCATGTTAAACATGATGGCAGTGTTAGCATCAGAGATGGAGGATCAACTATCTGGCTTAACAGGAATATTTAAACCACTGATCTCCTAAGTCAGTGGTTTTTAACCTTCCTGATGCTACATCCCTTTAATACATTTCCTCATATTGTGTGACTCCCAACCACAAAATTACTTTGTTGCTACTTCATAACTGTAACTTTTTTACTGTAAAAACCAAATTTTGGTTCCCAGCACCCACTATCCAGCAGCTTGTTACTGTTGTTACTTCAGCTCCAAGGAATCTGATACCCTTTTCAGGTCTCCACGAGTACCCACACATTTGTCATACACTTGTAACACACACACACACACACACACTCACAAAATAAAAAAAAAAATCTTTGTTTTTGTTTGTTGAGTATAGTACAGGCTGTCCTGGAACTCACTATATAGACCAGGCTAGCCTTAAATTCAGAGATCTATCTGCTACTACATCCCAAGTGGGATTAAAGAAATGTGTGTGCTACCACCATCTGACTGACAAAAATGTTTAAAGGAAAATATGGAGAGAAATTTTACTTAAACGTCTACAGCTTAATGTATATTTTATGTGTATATCTCATATGTGTAAAATAAAGAGGGTACTAAAACTATACATGGCAGGAGTCAGGGATATGGCCCCATGTGTAAAATGCTTGCCTCACAAGTAACCATAGTAATAGAGAAGCAGAGACAGGTAGAACTACAAAGCTCACTGGCCAGCCAATGTAGCCAAATTGTTGAGCTCCAGGTTCTATGAGAGTGTGATGGTTTGTATATGCTTGGTCCAGGGAGTGGCACTAGTAGGAGGTGTGACCCTGGTCGGGTGGTGGTGGCGGCGGCGCACACCTTTAATCCCAGCACTTGGGAGGCAGAGGCAGGTGGATTTCTGAGTTCAAGGCCAGCCTGGGCTACAGAGTGAGTTCAAGGACAGCCAGGGCGATCCAGAAAAACCCTGTTTCGAAAAACCAAAAAAAAAAAAAAAAGAAAAACCCCCAAAAACCCCAAACAAAAAAGGAGGTGTGGCCTTGTTGGAGTAGGTGTGTCACTGTGGGTGTGGCTTTAAGATGCTCATCCTAGCTGCCTGGAGACCAGTATTCTGCTAGCGGCCTTCAGATGAAGATGTAGAACTCTTAGCTCCTCCTGCACCATGCCTGCCTGGATGCTGCCATGCTCCCACCTTGATGATAATGGACTGAACCTCTGAACCTGTAAGCCAGCCCCAATTAAATGTTGTCCTTATAAGACTGACCTTGGTCATGACGTCTGTTGACAGCAGTAAAACCCTAACTAAGACAGAGAGACTCTGTCTTTAAACAAAAAAGTTGACTTTTATATACACACATACCAACATGTGGGGGAACTAAAGAACATTGTAATCTTAGGGCCATGTGGTCAAAGTCTGAGACCACTACTTTAGGCTTGGGGGATTGGTTCCTGGCCTAGGCAATTCTGCCACCACCTCCAGTGACATCTGACCACATCTCAAGACATTTTTGGTTGTTGAAGTGATGTTATTAGCAAACTAGTAGGCTGCTAAACATCCTAAAACACACAGGGGAGAACAATCAAAGCTGGAACATGCCGTTCTAGACTGATAAGAGAAAAGGCTCATCTTGGAGCAGTGTAAACAGGGTGGTGGCATTGCCTTCCCCGCATATGGTCCTTCTGTCCTAACCAGCCAGATCTGTCTCTTAGGCCAAACACTATGAATGGGACCAAGGCCATTTCCTCTGTTAACTCTGACACACTTAAAC
>JADRCC010549246.1:0-12632 GCA_019843855.1 Hylomyscus alleni
ACCAGTCCATCCACTCCCACTTCCTGGCCCTGGCATTCCTTTACACTGTGGGACATCGAGCCTTCACAGGACCTAGGCCCCTTCCTCCCATTGATGACCAACAAGGCCATTCTCTGCTACATATGCGGCTGGAGCCGTGAGTCCCACCATGTGTACTCTGTGCTTGGTCGTTTGGTTCCTGGGAGCTCTGGGGGTACTAGTTAGTTCATATTGTTGTTCCTCCTATGGAGCTGCAAACCCTTCAGCTCCTTGGGTCCTTTCTCTAGCTCCTTCATTGGGGACCCTGGGCTCAGTCCAATGGTTGGCTGAGAGAATCCCCCTCTGTATTTGTCAGGCACTGGTAGAGCCTCTCAGGAGACATCTATATCAGGCTCCTGTCAGCTAGGCTTATGTATGTTGTTTGTTTGTTTGTTTTTCGAGACAGAGTTTCTCTGTTTAGCCCTGTCTGTCCTGGAACTCACTCTGTAGACCAGGCTGGCCTCGAACTCAAAAATCCTCCTACCTCTGCCTCCCAAGTGCTGGGATTAAAGGTGTGTGCCACCACTGCCCAGCCATGTATGTTACTTCTTATCACAAACAGAAACAAAATGATAAATGGACACCTGTCTCATTTGTAAATGAAATTACTAGGACTCAGCTAAATAACTTCCTAGGAGAACTTAGAACTGCCTTTATTCCTTATTCCTAACCTCTGTGCAGTCCTCTCTACCTCCTCTCACTGACCTGGCTGTCACCATTTGAACACTGAACCAAAATTAATATCTGAGTTCTAATTACTAAAAAACAGTGTATTGGGTGTTATTTAATAGTTCTGATTAGAGTAAGGAAGAAAATATCAGGGACATACATGTAGTTTGTAAAACTTAAAGAAGAACCTCACAGAACTTTTAAAACTGCATGACATTGTTTTCTTCCTTCAAGCTGATACAGAATTGCTACTATCCTTCCTTCTGCGCCCCTTCTAAACTGATCCTAAATTCAGCACGCCCTATGTGGACTATGCTATACCTTACTAAGGAAAGCTCTTCCTCTGTAGGCTCTGCCCCATGTCTCTTAATATAAACAGCCCCTGATGGCTCAGAATTCATAAGTATTTCAAATGGGATCTGGAATGTTTGAAAATTGATAAAGTATTGCCCAGGCATTGTTCCTCATTTCTGTCCACAGTAGCCACCACCCTCCCTTGACCACTTGCCATCTGTGTGTCCAGGTAAGGGGAAGGCCTTCCTTCCAGTGCTCAGTTAACTGCTGATTCTTTTCTTTGGCAGGAAAAGGAAAAAGAGAAGGATAAAATTAAGGAGAAAGAGAAAGAATCTAAAGAAAAGGAAAAAGATAAAAAGTCTCTTAACGGGCACACTTTCAGCCCCATTCCTATTGTGGGTCCCATCAGCTGCAGCCAGTGCTTGAAGCCTTTCACCAACAAGGACGCCTACACATGTGCAAGTAAGAGACATGCTTCTTCCTTCCTTCTGATGAGGCTCTCTTGCCTCACGAAAGCTGCTTTGTTTCTAGTTTCCTGTGCATCCCACCCCTGATCTGTTCCTCATTTGTGTAGAGAAGTAACTCGTGTGTGTTTTTCTTCCAATTTTAATTATGTAACATACAATCTGTAATTTTTTATTCAAACATCTCTAGTTTCAGATTCTGCGCTTATAAATTGAAAGAAATCTGGCAATACAAAGCCTTGAACCTTAAAGCTTCTCAGATCCTTTGTCAGATCCTACACTTATTTATGCTGGTCCCCCTCCCCAGACTCGCACATACACACACACACACATATGCATGTATGCACACATGCACATACAGTTTAGAGATTCAAACTCAGGGCCTGGTATTGAAAAGCAATCTTACTTCTAAGCTGTTTCCCAGCCCTTGTGCACTTATTTTTAAATCTGGCCTTTTGGAATATGATCCAGCCCTCTGTCCGCATTAAATCATGATGGCTACCAGATATGCTCTGCATGTGCACATCTCCATGTTTCTGGTATAGGACTTAGATAACCAGTGTCTGTGTTACAGCTGCCTCATCTACAGTTGCAACACAAAGGCAGCCATAGATACAGCAACAAAAAAGGCTTCATTCCAGGAAATTTTCATTTACAGAAGCTGACATTTAAACTTTTGTATGGCATGTCATTTCATCTTTTCAATTATTTTCTTTTTCTTTTAATTATTTTATGTACAGTCCAGTCATTTCCCCCATCCCGGTGGTGCCTCCCACAGTCCCTCATCCCATTCCTCCTCCTCCTTGCCTCCAAGAGGGTGTCCCCCCACCAGACCTCCCCCTTCTTGGGGATCCTCAAACCTCTTGAGAGTTAAACACATCTTCTCCCACAGAGGCCAGACCAGGCTATGTATGTTCCAGGGGCCTTGGACCAGCCAGTGAATGCTCCTGGTTGGTGGTTCAGTCTGGGAGCTCCCTGGGGTCTGGGTTATTTGAGACTGCTGGCCTTCCTATGGGGTCAGTTCTTTTTCAACCATCTAAAATATAAAAGCCACCAATGGCTCATGGACTACAAAATCAAGCAACAGGCCAAATCAAACACACTACTATAACTTGCAAATATACTTCTAAGGAATATTTCTCAAAATTGTGTCACTGTACAGATACTAAGTAATTATATTTGTAAAGCTCACCAAGGCAAAACAAGAAAGCTGCTTTGTTCAGAGGTAAGAAAACTGGGAGTCAGCACTGTAGGCCCAGAACAACCAGGAGGCTGTGGTGACTTGTCTCATGTTAGACCTGCAACACATGCAGATGACACAGTAGCTAAGCCTCACACCACATACCATGATGGCTTGTTTTCGGTCATTTATTTTGCTTTTGCATCCCAGGTAATCTGTTACTCAAAATAATTCAGTTTACTGAGATTAGCAGTTCTAAGAGAAGAGTTTATATGGGCAGATTTAAAGTCCGGTAATAATTTTGGCTTCCTTGCTTTTTTAATACAGGAGTGAAGTTACAACAGAAAAAAATATATATATAACCTGACTTACCTGAGTCACAGCCATTAGGAGAATGCATTTTTTAAAAGGCTTGGTCACGTACATTCTTGTAAAATCGATTTAAAGGATATGTTCTATTCCCTAAAGTAATCTTCAGCCCTGGTTGTTTTACTCTTTAAAGGGAAAAGCACCTAAATCAGTATGCATTCCTTTAGGCAAAAATCACACATTATCAATATCCTCCTTGCCTGACTTAACAGAAAATTGTGAGCATCACATAGTAGTAAGTTTCAGATATGCTTTACGAAGCAAGAGACTAACTTTGTCCAGCATGTCCAGTGTCCCCATCGTGATTTCCTTTTGGGACCCAGGTTCCAATAAGGACTCTTTGGTGTTAAATGTCAACACTTTTGCTTTTTGTCCACAGAACACAGTCCACTTCTCAGTGTTGAAATTAATTTAATTGCCTACAGTAGAAGTCAATAACAC
Organism: Hylomyscus alleni; assembly: GCA_019843855.1. Taxonomy (NCBI): domain Eukaryota; kingdom Metazoa; phylum Chordata; class Mammalia; order Rodentia; family Muridae; genus Hylomyscus; species Hylomyscus alleni. The sequence goes on from JADRCC010549246.1 coordinate 3,436, forward strand.
CTTTTTATTTTAGCCATATTATCTATCATATAAAACATTTTAGCATGTTAAACTGGGGCATTGAATATTAAAAACTACATTGAGATTGCACTATACTTTTTTGGTTTTTTCGAGACAGGGTTTCTCTGTGTAGCCCTGGCTGTCCTGGATCTCACTCTGTAGACCAGGCTGACCTCGAACTCAGAAATCTGCCTGCCTGTGCCTCCCAAGTGCTGGGATTAAACGTGTGCACCTCCACCACCCAGCCACCATTTTACTTTCTGATTAATTATTAGATGATTGGTATTGTCTTTGATCCATGGCTGCTTGAAAGGCTCTGTGTAGCTGGCTCTTCATTTTATCTAACACAAAGCAAGGTGTTCCTCACACCATGATGAAGCGAGCAGGGGAGGAGCAGCATTGCTGGCCCACTTCGTGAGTGAGAAGCGCCTCTTCTCCCTCAATCTGTATGTAAAGTGAAGCTGCCTAGCATAAATACCAAGTGAGGCAGCAGTCTATTACCCTATATATCGATTCTGTTTCTCGTCTTAAGAGCTCAGATTAGTTACTTCTCTCATGACAGAATACCTGACAGAAGCATCGGAGAGAATATTTTTTTTGTCTGTAGTTTCAGTCCATTGCATACAGAAGGCATGACAGCTGGCAATGACAGGATTCTGGTGGAGACTTCTCTCAGTCTTGGTAGATCAGGAAACAGAGAGGCAGGAATAATTTCAAGACCCTCCCTAGGTACCTATATCCACCAGCTGTGCCATCTAGACACCATATCCCAAAGGATCTGTAAGCTTCTACAACACTGCAGCCACGTGAAGACCAAGTGCCCAAAACATTTCTATGGAGAACAGTTCACATTCAAACAAACCATAACAGAAATCAATGTAAAGGAGAGCTGCAGTGGCTGGGAATGTATTTCACTAGTAGACCTCTTATCTACCATTGTATATCCTCAGTTCAATTCCCATCACTGGGAGAAAAACAGCCATAGCAATGTACTTTTTGTGTTCTAAAGTATTGTTTTGCATATTCCCTCTTCCTTATGAAAGTGCCTTTGCTTACTTGGAGGTCATTAATGTCAGAAAAACATTAAAAGTACCCAATTCTTTTGAAAAGTTCGTACAGTATATCTTGAATATATTCATACATCCTCAAGTCCTCCCTTAACCATCTATCCATCCCTTACCATCAAGCTTGGGAGTTTTCTTCCTGCCCCAATCTAATCCAATTTGTGTGGCCCAACTAGTCTTATAATGTCACCCACCAGGGGTCATATCATTCAAGAAAACTGGCTCTTTCTTTCTCTTCCAGGAGTTACCACATGCCAATTGCTTCTGAGCTAGTGGTGGGATTCCATGCCCATCTTGCCCCCTCTATGATAGGATTTTGTCTGGCTTGGGTTCACAGGTCTTGTGCATAGTGTCTGAATCACTTTGAGTTCATATGTGCAGTTTCCCTGTTGTGTCCAAGTAAACACTGTTCCCTAAGGATTTTCACCACCTCCTCCTCTTCCAGGAGCATCCCTGAGAGCTGTGATGTGTAAATGTTGATTTAGGGCTGAGCACTCCACAGTCATTTATTCTCTACAGTTGAGGGTTTCTGTTAATTAAGGCCATAATTCTTAACTGGTAGTATTAAATTGATAGTCATAGTCAAGGAATTTCATTTGTAAAGCAGATTGAACTACTTTCTACTATAAAATATTAAAATGCTGGGAAAACTATACACATACATGCATACACATTTTATTAGTGTGATATTTTGTTGTTGCTGTGACCAAATATCAATGCCAAAGAATTTAAGGCAGAGAAGATTTATTTTAGTTCATGGTTTCAGGAGTTTCTATCCATTACATAGACTGGGCATGAAAAGCAGAATAGGTCCCATGGTGTCTGTTAAGCATAGAGAATGCCTCTGCTGCCTGGCCTTTTCCTTTTTCTCCTTTTACTTGGCCCTACTCTATGGGTGATGTTATACACATTCAGGGTGAATTACCCCAGATTCCCTGTAGCTCATCTTTATGAAAAAGCTGTGACAGAAACTCTCAAAAGTATGTTTCATCAAACCCCAAAGTTGACAACATTAATTATTTTAAGCCTAGCCTTTGTCAAATTGATACCCAAACACATCTCCTTACATCGTAATAGTCCATCCCTGGTCCCTAAAGTTTCATGGCCAACTAATAAAGCAACATATATACAATCCATGTAGTCTTAACGGTATTGTTCAGAAGTTCTAAGTTTCTTCAGAGACTCAAGGCAAACCCTTAGCTATGAGCTCCTATAAAATTAAAAAAATAAAAAAGAAATTGAATATTAGAAATACACAATGACACAAAGTATACATTCCCATTCAGATGAAGAGGTACAGCAGAGTAACATGAAGGACTAGACAAACCCCAAGATCAGTACCCCACATGGCAAATGTTAAATCACATCGCTATGTGTCTACCATCTGATCTTGAGGTCTTGAGCAACCTCTGGCCTTAGAGCAACCTCAGAGGTCTTATAGCATTGCGGTTTGCAATTTCTTTAGAAGTTGGTTTTTACATCAATCGATCAATTGATCAATCAATCAATCATGTATGAGTATTTTGCCTGTATATACTTTAGAGAAGTCTATACCCTCTCTTTAGAACCTTGGTAGACATCCCATATTCCTAGGGTTTTCATTGCATCCTTTGCTTCACCTCCACGTTTTAATGAATTACCCTTTGAGGGGCTTCCTTCTAGGACACCAACTCTGCTTTATGTTGCTAGATCTCTATGCCTTCCTTCGAAACCAGGGTAGAAGGCCTATGATTCCTTAACTCTCTGCCTATCTACAAAACCAGCGCTATGTGAATAAAGTCAAGGACCACCACAAGCTCTAGCAGTAGCCAGGCTCCCTTGAAACATGGACATAGTTGTCTCAGAATACACCTGAGGAAACACTTCCCTAACAGTATGCCCATGCCACCTTGTGCTTCCGGATGCTTAGCAAATAGTTACAGGAGTTAATGTTGGTCCTCTTGAGTATGATCTTGATTGCTTTGGTCCCGTCCTTTCTTGGGACATGTTTCCCTAAGGTCAGCCTTACAAGCACTTCCTACCAGGTAGTCCTGGAGTTCTCTTCTCAAAACAGTGTTTTCAAGTGCACCCAGAGCTGGAGAGATGACTCAGTGCATAATTGCACTGGCTGCTATTCCATGGGACCCCAGTTTCATTCCCAGTAGCACTGGCTGCTCACAGCTGTCTGTGACGCCAGTTTCAAGATATCTGATGCCTTCTGGATTCTGCAATCACTGTATGCACATACTGCACAGATATATATACAGGCAAAATACTCGTACATGATTGATTGATTGATTGATCAATTGATTGATTGATGTAAAAACAAAGAAAACAACAAAACAAAACTCCACAACCTCCGGGAATCCAGCCAATTCCTGAGTTTTGAGATGTCCTCAGGATATCTTTCCTATTCCTTCGATGTCCTTGGCTTCTTTTTGGTGGCTCTGTTGTCTTCAGCAGCTCCTTTTTCCTTGGCTCCAGTTTTGCACATAGTTCAAAACTTTCTCCTATGCTTTTTTTGCTTACAACCCTCACTAAAAAACAAAAACAAAAACAAAACCCTAAGCTGTTAAACCATAGCCTGAATGCTGGGCTGCTGCAAAATTTCCTCCACTAAAACTTTTAGTCTATCACTTTCAAATTTAGCCTCAAAGTCCCAGGACTGACTTACAATACAAATTCTCTGCCACAGTTTAAGATTTACTGTTGTCGTTGCTCCTATGAGACACCTCCCTAATGGTCTCTCTAGCCCTCCCTATCTGCACTCACTACAGAATCCCTGGCTAAACTGTGGCTCAAATACCTAGAACCTCTTTTTGAAATGCTTACAAACCGATTCTTAAAAAGTTTCTACGTGGTCAGGTTAGCCACAGATCTGATCCTACTTCTTCATACCAAGTACTTTTTTATTACTTAGACTTTCATCTCCTGACAAATACCTGAGGAAAACAACTTGAAAGGCAAAAGTTATTTATTTTGACTTACAGTTCCAGTTCATCTTCTTAGGAAGGGCGTGTCAAAGCAGAGCAGGTCACATCATGGTGCCAAAGAAACTGGAAAATAATGCCTACACTGGCTAGCTTTTCCCTTTTTTGTTTTATCTGAGTCCCCATCCTGTGGGATGGTGCCATTCACATTTATGGGAGGCTTCTCCTGCTTAATAACATTGTGGAAATGTCCATATTGAAACAAGCAATGTGTCTTTTTCCAGTCCAAACAAGTTGACAGTAAAGAGGCAGAGGGGGGTGGATCTCTGTAAGTTCAAGCCCAGCCTGGTCTACATAGCAAGTTCTGGAACAACCAGAACAATCGTGAGACCATATCTCAGAAAAAAAAAATTAATAAACATTAAAAAAGAAAAGTGGACTAGAGAGATGGCTCAGTGGTTAAGAGCACTGACTGTTGTTCCAAAGGTCCTGAGTTCAATTCCCAGCAACTACATGGTGGCTCACAACTATCTATAATGGAATCCGATGCCCTCCTCTAGTGTGTCTGAAGACAGTGGCAGGACAGTGTACTAACATGCATAAAATAAATAAATCTTTAAAAAATGCATTTATAATAAAAGCTGGAAATTGAGACACCTGTGTAGAGCCAAGAGGTTTTTTTTTATGGAAAAATTGTATTTTATGACCTTCTGAAGTAGCAACCTGTCAATCTCCCCCGACTCTCTACCATACTATAGATAAGTCTGGGGTTCAGGTTCCTACCATCCTACAGACTGTATTCGTGAGCTAAGCAGTCATGCAGGATGTTTTGTGAAACCCCATTTAGGAATAGTGAAACCACGAGGATACCCAACTGAAGCAAAATACAGAACTACTCTGTGGACAAACAGCATACCCAGAGACTCCCCCAGAAAGGGAGTGGAAAGATGGGTGTCCTGTTAACTCAAGCTATACAACTTAAAAACAAACAACAAAAGATAGAAGCAAACCAGTCTTAGGAGCAATTAGCAGATACACAAGCAAAAGAGAAATGACTAACTGGCTAAATGAATAGCCTCTGTAGTAGAAGAACAAGGTTAAACAATAGAGCAGACAAAATTTCATCTGAAGAGCCGGGCAGTGGTGGCGCACACCTTTAATCCCAGCACTTGGGAAGCAGAGGCAGGCAGATTTCTGAGTTCAAGGACAGTCAGGGCTATACAGAAAAACCCTGTCTCGAAAAAAAAAAAATTCAGCTGAAGAATCATTGTAGAGAATTTTCAGATATTCCAATTGTCTGTATCATCAGCATATTTAAATTTATACTTGCTTACAAAAGAAAAAAAGTGTCTTCTCTATTTTCTAGGAAATTTTATGCTTCACAAAAGCTTTTTATACTTAACTCACTGCTATGTGCTCACATGTCTTTAGTGGACTAATATTTTGGTACTGGGAATTGAACCTAAAGCCTCCCATTTGCTAGGAAAGCACTTTACCACAAAAGTATATTGCCAGCCTTAGTATTTAATCCTAAAACTAATGAAAGTGGAGCGTGGTGGTGTGTACCTGTAATCCCAGCACATAGAGGGTTGAGGCAGATGGAGTACTATGAGTTCTAAGGCCATCCTGGACTACACAGCAAGATTTTGTAACAGAAACGCAACAAGGGCTCACCAGATCATGATACCCGGTGACCTCCGGACCCTTAGAGATCTACATGATAGAAAGAGATTGTCCTCTTCCCTTCACATACATGCCATAATGGACACAGAATAAATATGTTTAACTGTGATTTTTAAGTGTTTGGAAATAGAACAAGGACCGAGGAGTTGGCTCTTTTGAGTAAAACAGTTGTCACACAGATGTGAAGACTTGAGTTGAATCTTGATAGCCCCTATAAATCCAGGTGTGGTATCATGCACCTATCATCCAAGGGATTGTGGGAAATAAGTGGGAACAAGAGAATCCCCAGAAGCTTGTGGGCAATTGCAAACAACAAAGAGCCCTGTCCCAAACAAGGTAGCTCACTCTTGTTTTCTCTCCCTCTTCCCTCTCTCCCTCCCTCCTTTCCTGTCATTCCCTTCACTTCCCTTTCCTCCATCTCTCCTCCCCACTTTTACACACATACTCTATCTCTCTCTCTCTCTCTCTCTCTCAAACACACACACACATATTAAAAGTAATTCAAAAAAGATCATGTTCAGATATTTTAAATTTATAGATATTCTCAAAATATATATAACTATTCAACTATAATATATTATATATTTATAAATATATAGTATTATCTATAAATAACATATAAAATATGTAATATATAACTCAAAACTCTGTGACCCATTTTTGGTCATGGTTGTTTGTATTAGAAAGTACTATTTTTAGCCGGGCGGTAGTGGCGCATGCCTTTAATCCCAGCACTTGGGAGGCAGAAGCAGGCGGATTTCTGAGTTCGAGGCCAGCCTGGTCTACAGAGTGAGTTCTAGGACAGCTAGGGCTACACAGAGAAACCCTGTCTTGAAAAACCAAAAAAGAAAATAAAATAAAAAATGAAAGTGCTATTTTTGAAATCATTACATAAAACTGCCACACACACACACACACACACACACACACACAAACAAAATGACCCACCAGACATTTTCTTTCACTTCTAGGTATTTTACTTTCATTTCATCATTTTCCATGTTTTATTAATAAGTTTAAATGATCATTTAACACCAATCATTGAGACTGGAGTGGCAGATGCTAGGATAATATGCATTTAGTCTTACGGACATTCTAGACAGACTCAGTATCTTGCCAGCAGCAGACTTCTTGACCCTGCTTTAAATCCATCCATATCATTGGTCCATCTTTTTTTTTTTTTTATGGGCCTGAATAATAGTGAAGATGTGAATAACAGTATAACAACTGAGCCTTCTGTTTATTGAAGCATGCTGGACATTGTGCTACCACTTCACAGATTTGGGCGTATTTAGTACATGCAGGAGGCCTCTGATTTTATACTACTATCCATTTGGCATGTTATTTTTTTTCCATTGATCCGTCTTATATCACAGACAGCATCTAGAGGATCATAACAGAGAGGCTCAAGGATTGTTAGCCAGTAAGCAGCCAAGGTCCAGAAATACATTCTCAGTTTGCAGTTACCCCACATCAGCAACCTAGGGAGGAGTTCGGTGGTTTAGATACAGCCAGTACTGTGCTCTAGAAGTACTAGTTTAATCATTTGATGGTAGCAGTAAGGTTTGTTTATTCCCGTGTGCGGCTTGCATCTTTGGTGGGGGGTGGGGGAGTGGTAGGAGTAGAGGGTTAAAAGCAATAGAACTGTCTTTCCAAAAGAATGAAAGTAATTGCCTGATTCTTCTGACTTCCTGAAAGACAGGGCCTACTATTGCATATCTGTATTATGAAACCCTATCTATTATCTTTGCAGGAAGTGGGAAATATGAGTAATCCAGGGACCTAGAATCCTTTGTCTTTTCCCTTCACCCGCACTCATGTTCAGGATCTTCCCAGGATTCTCAGGAAATGTAGCATCCCTGCAGTTAGTCACCTACCTCCTGGGAAACCACTGTGCTTTTAGAAGACAGCAGCTTTTCTTTTTGTTTAATAAAAACTCATTTTTCTGACCATTGGCTAGATCTTCATAACCCAGACAGCTATTCTTTCGGGCTCTGACTTGTGATATAGAAGGATCACGTGTAGGACATGACAGAGATGTATTATGATGGTTTGCAGTGACTTACTCCTGACATCTGCACGTTCGTGTATCCATCTACTTGCAAATACTAATAGTTTGGTAGGATGGACTGTTCAGTGAAGTCATCATCACTGAGACCAGGAGATTACCCTGGACCAGTCTGTCAGGACACAAAACAACTGCCTGGAGAAGAGATCCTTTCTTGATCAACAAGAACACTTTATGTGCAGTTTGCTGTGTAATAACATGGAAGTGTTAATGGTAATGGCCACACACACACAAAAAAAAAAAAAGTGAGCGGTGGAGCATCTTTATGCTCTCGGCAGTCTGCTTCTATGTTTGACAGAAAGCCTAAGCCTCTGCTCAGCAATGTTTCAGAGTGAGTGAATTTAGCTAAACCTGAGGAGGATCTTTCCACCTTGGTCCAAACTGTACTTCCAGGTTTAGGGTTAGTGGAGAAGTGTCTTTGCAGTTCTTCATTCTACACCATGTAAAGCTATCTGTGAGTAATCAACTGTTCTCACTGGCTGCCACAAATAGTTTATTTTGTGGAAAGCTTAGTGGAGTCCTTCAGATTAAAGAATTTGTTACATTCAAAGTTTTGAATCCTGCCAGCGGTTTTATGTTGTTTGCATTTAACAGATGTAAAATGACATTGAGACTATTGTTGGTTTGTATTCTGTTGTGTTGGCATCTTCTGGGTACTTTTGTGGTGAGTTATTTCTGTTGACTAAGACAGTAAACAATAGACCAACTGGACCCTAAGTAGGAAACATTAGTTAGACATGCATGATGGTTGGGTTTTCCTTTGGATTTCTTCAGAAGCAGCAGCTAAGTAACTGGATGATTTCTGAATTTAGAGCCAATCCGTTGCTTCTGTGAGATAGTAAACACAAACAGTTGCCTAAAGAAAAGATCTTTTTATTTAGGAGAAAAGAAAGTATATAAAGAGTTTAAGCAATAAAGTCCATTCTTGATCAACAAGAACACTTTGTTTCACTCTGTTTACCAGGGTTCTTATAAAAACTGTTGTTAGGAGCAGTTAGCCAAAGTGGCTTAGCTCTCTTCTGTGGCTTTCCTCTCATTCTGAACATCAGCACTGTGGTTATTAACACTGCTTACTAAGAATGTCTTACATGGTTTTTGCATACAAGTACTATCAGTCCAGACCAGACAGCGCCTAAAAGTCCCCAGTGATTTTAAACAAGAAGTTGCAGAAAGAATTCTGGAGCATGTGTTTCTGAGTTGCTGTTAGTTCCATGGGTTGGTTGGATTTTGTGTGGTTGGTTGGTTTGGCTTCGTTTCTGGGGGTGTTTCTTTTCTTGTTGTTAGAATTAGAGTTTTCCATTTTCCCATAAGAGGAAAATATTTCTATTTGTTCTTAAAAGCCATGTGTCCTTAAAAAGGATCAATTTTTTTCCACATAGATTTTTGCTGCTAGTAGACAAAACAATGCACTAAAGTACTTGAATATTCCTTTCTTCAAAAGTCTTCAAAAGTTTTTCTGCTGGAAAAAAAAAA
>JADRCC010549248.1:0-10483 GCA_019843855.1 Hylomyscus alleni
ACACACACACACACACACACACACATGTATGTATGTATGTTTATATCTATATCTCCAGGCTATAGCGATGGTGGAAGAAAGAAGAGCCAATACACAGGGGCCATCAGTGTAGAGTTATTTGGGAGACAAAGCAAATTAGGAGCAAGGAGGGCTCCCAAGGTGTGGTATTGGAAACTGAGCCCAGGGTCTCATGCAGGCAAGGCAAGCTGAAGCTTGACAGTACTAGAGGCACGCATCACCCTTTCTCCCTTTCTTTTAAGGCCTCCTGTGATGTGCGTTAGTTCCTCTCTCCCCTTGCTCTCTCTGGGGTTGGAGTAAAGCTCCACTTCCCACTGCACTTGCGCAGACAACCTTCCTGCCAGTATCTCCTCACACAGGCCTGTCTGAAGCTGGTGCTTCTTGGCAAGGGGACTCCAAGCCCAGTGTGGCTGTTCACTCACTTTGGCCCTACAAGGATGTGGCACCTCTGAGGGCTCTACTTAATATCCTGGCTCAGGGACTTCCATTAGAGAAGAGCCAAGTATGTTTACCATCAGAGGAAACAAATGGCACTCATTAAAGGAATAAAATGGATATAAGGTTCTGAGTATCCCAAGTTCTAGGCAGGAGAACCTGGAGAGCAGCTTCAGAGTCCAACGTCCTCTGGAGGCCTTTCAGATTCTAACTACCAAATGAACCAGGAAGAAAGAAAGGTGAGACTTTTAGAACCATCAGCCTTAGAACAACCATGGATGGTGCCTCCAAAGTGCCAGAAGCAGGGGCCGAGATGTGAGACAGACAGATGAGGAAATCCTGAAGAACTAATGGGAGCTCAAAGAGCATGCTGTAGCAAAGACTATTGTCATTTATGGTCACTAACTTCTAACGAGTGAAATAAAGAACAGAAGTCAAAGGGGATGGAGATGCCTCAGTCGGCAGACTGCCTGCTTGGTAAGCACAAAGTCCCGGGTTCAGCACCATATAAGCCGGGTATGGAAGTGTACACCTGGGATCCTGCACATGAGAGGTAGGGGCATGAGGATCAGAACTTCAAGACCATCCTGGGCTACATACAGAGTTATGGGCCAACCTGGAACACTTGAGACTCTGTTTCAAATAACACAAAACTAAACAAGACACCAAGAGAAATAGATGAGGGAAGGGTTCCAGTATCATGTTACACAGTAGTATTCAGGGTATAAGAGGAAAGGCATGGTGTGACAGGAATACTGTCAACTTGACAGGCCCTACAATTACTGAAGGGACAAGCCATGCCTAGGAGGGATTCTCTGGGTTACATTAACTGAAGTGGGAAGGCCAACTGTGGATGGCCCTATCCTGTCAGCTGGGGCCCCATACTAAATAATGTGGAAGTATACTAACTGAGCCCAGCATCCATTTCAGGTTTCCTGACTATGGATGCAATGTGACCAGCTCCCTTCCCAAGACTATATTCAGACCATGGTCTATATTCCTTGAAACCAAAAACCAAAATAAACCCTTCTTTTCTTAAATTGCTTTGGTTATGTTTTGTTTTTCGTTTGTTTTTGAGATAGGCTTTCTCTGTGTAGCCCCGGTTGTCCTGAAATACTCGCTGTAGACCAGAGCGGTCTGGAACTTACAGAAATCCACCAGCTTTTGCATCCCAAGTGCTGGGATTAAAGTTGTGGGCCACCATTGCTGGTTTGTCAAGTGTTTTTTTATAACAAGAAAAGTAATTGATGCAAGTTGATAAGCAAACAAAACACCTAACACTTCTCTTTCAAAGGCTGGAATCAAAAGCTAATTTGTTTTAAAAAGATACATACAAAGAAGCCATAGGCTGATGCTGGCATCTGCCTATAATCCCAGCAGGAGGCAGAGGCAAGAGGGTTGCCACAAGTTTGAGGTCAGTCTGGTCTCCATAGCTATTGCCAAGTTAGACCCAGCTACAGACAGAGACCCTGTGTCAAAAACATACAGACGCCAACACTAGACAAAGTGAGGGATGTGACAGAGGCAGGGTCTACAGTAGCCAACCTGAGCTCATCCAGCAGGGTGATAAGGCACAACAACTCAGTTTAAGGGACTGAGAGTTGATAGGCTTTCTGCTGCTCTTGCAAACAGAGGGAATTGGAGATCAGACAGCAGAAGCAGGAAGAGGCGAATGAGAGGAAGGACCACGGAGTGTGTCACGTTCAACCTTCCCGTCCTTTGTGTGTGTGTAGTCAGTCCCACCACAGTCTCCTCTCCTCTAGTGCTCACAGTCCCAGCACTTCCCTTTGTCTTGACTCTGCAGCCAGTCCTTTCCTTCAAGTAGCCTCTCTCCCTCTGGGCCACTCTTGGAGGTGAAGGGGTTACCTTTTCCCAGTGTTTTTTATTTCTCTGGGCCATACCCAAAGTGTTAAAAGCAGCTTTGTAAATAAACCAACAAAAATATAGATATGGTACTTCCTATTGAATGTTGCTGGAGATAAAATTCATTGTCTACACTCACATTTAATTGCAAGTTAGTAAAGTGTAGCCTGGGTTACAAAGACCAAGCAGGTAAAAAGAAAGAGTGTAATTAAAACAAAGAAGGAAAGAGCAGGATGGGAATCAGGCAGATGCAGTCCACCCAAAGGTAGATAGAAAAGAAGAGTGTGAACCCTGGGCCAGGGGCTGGAGAGTTTGTACACAGGCGGAGCTGCAGTGCAAGAGTCAGAGGTGGCATTAATTACTGAGAGGACCAGGCCAACTATCGCATTGTACCCTACCCACGAACTGCTCTAGCTCCTTGGTATGCAGGAACAGAAGTGTGAATACTGTGAAGCTCTTCCCAGGCAACTGACTGGGATATTTGTACCATGCAGTTCTACAGTCCCTAGAGGTACCAAAACCTCCAGCAGTGCTAAACGGGTTCATGTGAAGTTATGACTGAGACCACAGCAAGAGGACAACATGCTCACCCCAGAGTACACAGACAGCCCCAACTAGCAAAACTCTGCCCACAACATCACCCTACCTGGTACCATCTCTGCTAGATGTTTTAGAAGGCAGGTGCCTCTTCCTAACCTTTGCCCTTGGGCTGCTTCCTGGACCTGGATCCCTTCCCCACAGTCTACCTGATTTCCTCGGAGGCTGGACTCATCTTTGCACTGCAGCACTAGAAAACCTTTAATGTACCTGGCTATACTACTCTTACCGCCCTGTGCCTATGCTCCAGGCTCAGGACCTGTTATGGGCCCCAAGGCCATCTGCACCATGCATGGTGAGAGTGCTGGGTGCTCATGCTCTTGGGCAAAGCTCTCCTTGTATCTGCTGGCCTAGAGGGCCTAGATGGGCTGCCTACTTGCACTAGAGAGGCAGTGTACTCAGAGAAATCTGTCTGCTGCGGCCACTCAGACTCATGTCACATTGTGTGGCTTGGGTCACAAGGGGGAGAGTCAGGTCACAGTGTTCCTTCTTTGGGGTCTAGCTGAGGTAAAGGAAAAGACTAATATTCTTTCCCATTTACCTTTTCTCCAATAAGCTTCTACATCTGATGCATGCCTTTCTAAGGGAACAAAACAACCCTGCTCTGAAGTTCATAACCCGGAGAAAAAGGATCTGATGGTGGCAGAAAGAACTGGTGAAGGGCGTGGCCCTACTAGGATCGCTGGATGGGAGATTGGTAGCTAGCTGGTAGTCAGCTGGACAAAGGAGTCTGGGGAGAAGCAGGGGTGAGCAGAGTGTTGGGCCTGGGTGAGAGGAGCTGTCTGATTGCAACAGAATCCACAGTTGCAAAGGACTCAGAAAGAGAGGGACGTGTGCATGAGTGTGTGCAAGTCACTAAGCATGGCTGCACTGCCTTGATTGGTTTGGCCAAATTCACACTTGGCTGGTTCCTCCTGGGTCTGGGACTTGTGCCTCTCCATACGTATGAGCTAGCAGTTGTTCCTCAGACTCTGAACTCAGGATCTTTGTGTCTCCTCCTTGCCAGTATTGGGATCACAGGTGTGCACGGCATCTTGTGTACGTGATGCTGGGATTGATCATGCATGCTAGGCAAGCAGTCTTACCAATAGAACTTTATCCCAATTCCTCCTCCCCCCAGAACTCTTATTTCTCTATTTGTAGCTAGCTGCTAGGAATAGTCTGGTGTAAATCCTTCTTAACCAAAAGATCTTAACCAACCAATCTTTTACTCTGTACATGGAAAAGATTATATTTATAAATGCTTATTATAAATATTATAGCAAAATATACATTAAAAATTATCACTTTAGCCTGGCATGGTGGTTCCTGCCTATTATCCTACCACTTGGGAAACTGAAGGAGACTTGACATCAGTTTAGTGCCAGCCTGGGCTACTGAGTAAAACCTTGTCTCAAAAGACCCAAATCAAACTAAACCAAGCAAAAACTAAAAACACCCTACCCAAAACAAAAACCAAAGGGTGTGGAGTGGGGTTTGGGAGGGGAGCTCAGTCGGTAGATACTTGCCTTGAAGGAATAGGCCCTGGGTTCCTCTATAAAACTGAACATGGTGGTGAACACCTGCAATCCCAGTGCTTGGGAGATAGAGTCAAATGGAGATGGATTACAAGTTCAAGTTCAATCTTAGCTATGAGTTGGAGGCCAGCCTGGGCTACATGAGACCCTGTCTCAAAACAAAACAAAACAAAACAAAAATGCCAAAACCCAATTTAAGAATATTTTTCTTTCTACTGGTGCTGGAAATTCAACCTATGGGCCCTGTGCACGCTGAATATGCATCCCACCCTAGCCATGTCTACTCCCCACTTTAACCATCTTTCACGGACTGTTCTGTGGCTCAAGCACAGCCGTATTATTGTGCAGCCATTTTTCTTTTGAAAGGCTTGGTATGTTTTCAAGGAATCCTAAGCCCCATGTGGTCAGCGTCCTCGCCCTTTGTGCTAGGCAGGACTGCATGGCCGCTGGACTGAGGTAAGTAGCCTGAGGCCTGGGGCTATCACACAGGAAATGAAAACTCTTCCTTAGTCCTGAGAGTAAAGACAGTCTTCAAGACAAGGCTGGCTTCAGGTGACACCACAGAGGAATTCTGCAAATTCATCTGTTGTGGGAGGTTAACGGTTATTAGAGCAGTTGTTTTGTTTATGTCTCAGAACTGTGCGGGGGGGGGGGAGGGGGGGGGGGGGACATGCCATCAGGTCATACTTCAGTTGAAAAAAAAACCAGGCACTAGGAATAAAGTGTTACTCTAAGGTCACAAATATGAGCTCTCACCAAAGCAGAAAACTCAGTTGAGAACTCTGGTGCCCAGTGACTTGGCCACTTCCATCCCAGTTTGTTGCCAAGTAAAAGTAAAATTTGACGATGGGAGGGATATGAGCATAGAGACCACGAGGTAGAGACTGGCTCTCGTTCAGTTCCTCAGGGAGGAACAGTTCACAGAGCTGTCCCAGGGCACATTGTGAACACATCTGTTAATCAAGGAGCCTCGAAATAGAAGGCCTTGGTGGAGCGGACCACTGCCTTCCACTGGGCCTCACTAGATGGTAGTCTCTCCAGAAATCCCTACAATCCCTTTTCTCCTCATAGGGTGAGCTTAGGGGCTGGCCTGAGACCACACAGCTGTGATGGTGAAGCTCCAAGCTCTCAGGACTGAGGCTCTACCGCAATCTAGCCAAACGGCTTCAGTCTGCGCCTCCAAACCAGGTGTTAACTAAAGCACTAGCTTTAAATACACTCAGGGATGCCACTGGGCTGGGCATTCAGGTTGAAATCGTGGTCCCAGACCGGGTCTTCACTGGTAAGGCTAAGGGTAGGGCCGTGGGCCTAGCCCACATGTTTCTGGAAGGTAAAAGGAGAGATCCTTGAAAACAGAGGACTGTCACCCCTTGGTACTGTTTTGCCTCACAGCTCTCAGCCTCCTCCTGGACCTCGGTTCAGTCACACCCCTATGGGGGTCAATAGATTCCCAGTTCCCTATGCTTTGCCACATGTTCCTCAGGATTCCAGCGGCTTGCTCAGATCTTTTGCTCACTGCTATCCCCAAGTCCCATGGGCTCGGGCACCCGAAACCCGTCTTGGCCTTAGTGCTTTCTCATCTCTCTATTTGGTCCTCAGTCTCATTTCACTCTCGTGCGCCTCAGGCCCCCACGTGACCCCCAACCTAGTCCGAGTCTTCTACCCTCACCCTCCCTCTTAATCCCTAGCACCCCGCGGGCCTCACCTGCCAGCCTGCCGCAGTGCTCCCCACGAGCTGCTCTGGTCCAGCCCCGCCTACTTCCCGTCCTAGGCGCCGCAGGCTCTGCGCAAGCGCAGTCGTGCCTCGGGCGCGCCTCTGCTGCCACCTGGCGGTCCCTCTGCTCTCGTTTCGGGGAAGACGAGCCCCACTCGTCTTCACTTCTACACTTCTCCAGCCTTGACTAGGCAGAAAGCAGTCCTTGCTTCACAACGTGTGGGGTGATCAGTCGCAGGGCAGGATGCAGCTCCATACTGCCCAGGACTGGCCACCCATCAGAGACAAAAGGTGTGTTCCCGCTGGGTCATGGGTTTGTTTATTTTTAGAGGGTCATGGGATGTCTTCTTTGAAATTCAAAGGAAATAAAACCCTTTAGAAAACATTTTAACGTATAACATTATACTCACTTTATACCAATGAACGTGTACACTGCCTATGTACATACAGTGTGGAGAGTACCCCTTCAAGTTTCATTGTGGTCCTGTCCACTTAACCACAGGCCCAGGCTCCTTGTGGTCATGGTCCCAGGCCCTTTGTGCTTAGCAGGACTGCCTAAGCCACTGAGAATTCCTTAAGCAGCTTTAGCCCTGAGGCTATAAAACAGGAAATGAAACACTTCCTTAGTATACTGGGTAGCAAAGGCAGTCTTAAGGACAAGGTTGGCTCCAGGTTCTCATCTGGCTTTTAAAACAATTGTTTTGTTTATGTCTCAGAACGGTGCAAGCACATGCCTTCAGACCACATTGACTTAGGGACTCTTCACTGATTGGAAGGTTTCAGGGAAGCCACGAGCCGGGAGAACCAATAGATAGGCACGGTGTGTGATGGGGAGAGTGTTTACTATGCAAGAAGTAAAGTCCTGGTTCATTCAACCTGAGCAAGGTTTGAGGCCATTTATAACCTGATGAGGTAAAGGGTGATACATAGAGAAGACAGCAAAAGTAGGCACTAGGAACTTGCCCCTGGTAGGCGCTAGTTCAAGGACATATCTGCAACATACCTTTTCCTGAGGCTGCCGTCACCATGACTAATGCCTTGTTTGCAGTCCACCATGCCAAAGCTTTTATTCTTGTCAAATTCCCAATATTAGCTATACCAACCAGCTTAGCCCAAACTGTGATTCTTTATCAAGACACATCAAGCTGTGGGGTAGAGCCAAGAGGTCCCAGAGTGCTCAGTTCCAGGTCTCCCATCTATGTCCTCTCTCCCAATTCCCTAAATCCTTTCCCAAAAACCTGTTCTGAGTACTCTGAGAGTGGATACAATCTCCCTAACACACTAGCCCCTGTCACTCAGAGACTGGATATATCACTTGGGCTTTAAAAATCTCAGTGATGCCTGTGACCTCAGGAAAGCACCCCAAACCCTCCATTCTAGAATTTCCAGGCTCTTTATAATGGGGGTACAACTTGGTAATACTTCCTTTTAAAGGTAGCTGTTATGATTTGAATCTGAAGTCTCGTGAAAGCTTGGGCTTTTGGGAGGTGACAGGATCAACAGGACTCTTAACATTATCAGCAGATCAGTCTACTGGATTCATAATAACCACATTATTAGGAGACAGCAAAAACTAGGATGGAGGAAGGTCATGAGTGTGTGTGCCCTGGAAGAGTGTGTATCTTCAGTCTCTGGAAAAGGTCTGCTTTGCCAATCTTTCCTCTCTTCTTCTTGGCTACTAGAGATGACTCAAACTGAGTCCACATCCATCTTTCTTCCTTTAAATTTTGCTCAGTTGCTTTATCACAGTGAGGAAAGGTGACTAATGAGATGTTGGCTCTCTTTTGGGTATTAATTTTTCTCATAGGGCTAGAAAGGAATGATGTATGGCTGAGGTCCATCGTGCCTTCTACAGTGCTGGGAGGGTATTCCACTTGAAATACAGACTTCCTCATGTTAGTGTGCACCACAATCTCAAGGTAACAGAAACGGGACCTGCAGTGCCTGGGGGACAAACCACTGGAGGGCTGGCCTGTGAGATCTTGCTTGCCTCTCACAATACAGGTCACCCTGCAGCTCTGAAGACAGTTCACCCCTAGTCCTAATTGTTTTTGGCTGACAGGTTAACAATGATAACGAGGCTGTAATGATGTGTGTGTGTGTTGGGGGAAAGGTGATGGGGTCAGGAGTTTAGAGTACAGTTTAGATAGCTAAGGGTATCTGCTGGAGTTCCACATAAAGGGGACAAGTTCAGGGAAAAACAAACAAACAAAGAGTACATTAAGAGGCCCATGTGGGTTGAAACCTCAGTATAGAATTTTAAAGATGGATTAACAAGTCTAGGTTTAAGGCCCATAGGACAGTCTTTCCTCAAGCCCAAACTAACCACACAACTGAGCTGTTTGTGTTCCTGCAGTCTACTCAAGATGGAATTGGGCCAAATGGGCAGAATAGCAAAGTCACAACCTTGTGCTAGGTACTCAACTGAGATGTGGCTTATTCAGGTACAAGATTCTGACTGTCGTGGAGAGGATAGATTCTGAGCGTCCGTTTTGTCCTGTAGCTTATTACTTCTGTGCCAGCAACTTCTGGGCCACTGCCTCTGGTCAGCTTTCCCAAGGTATCACCTCTTCCTCTGTTGTGTGTTCTTTTATGGTTGTCAGGGCTCAGATGGGAAGTCTTGGTGGGGCTATGTGGACAGACAACTACATGAACAACTAGTTGCCTTATGGCTTTCTCGTGAGTCTACTTGCCCTGTGTAACTGTGAATCTACTGCAGACAGAGGAAGCCTATGAGGAATACTGTTGGCTGCCTCTCAAGCAAGCATTTTACAGAGCAATCTTGGACACCTTTCTGGCTGGGCCCTGGTACCACATGGCAAGGCATGGCCAGAAGGCATTTCTATCACCTAAAACCCATAGTGAGTGGGCGGAGAAGGGAACACAGGAAGGGGTTGCAGTCAGAAAGGTGGTCCATAGCTACACTCAGCTGCACCACACACCAGTCTGCCTTACAGAATGTTTTGTAAACTTGGCTTCTGACCAGCTTCAATGGAAGAATTCAGCTACCTGTCTGAGGAATACAGACACATGATGACAATAAGTGTCAAAATAGATCCACAGTGTCACCAGAGTCACACACAGGCTCTACATGCTTGGAGTTTCTGAGTGGCAGCCATACAAATCTGGGTTAGGGATCTGGAAGCTAGGCTACAGGTGCTGAGCAAGGGTCTGGGAAAGGCCTGCTCCACCTGGCTCGCCAAGACTTCTCTGGGTTGCTAATGTCCACCTTCCTTCTGTGTCGCACACAGCTACACCACTGTGCATGTACATACTTGGTGTGAGCTCCGGATGCATTGCTCCCATGGTCCCAGATGTGCTTTCTTGCTGGCACTGCCATGGTGTGGGCAGAACAGGGTGTGGAAGGATAAAACTGATTCTCACAGGTTTCCACAGACATAGGAACCCTCTGTTTTACCAGTAAAAGATCCCAGACTTTTTGTTCCAGAGAATACAAAATAAAAAGCATTTTTAATGGTTTCAGTGGCTCAAAGATAACCACATTGTGGGAGTGGGGAAAAGATAGGCTGTCATACGAAGTAAGCAGCCAGGGCTGACATCTTGTCTTTTGGCCGCCTAGGGTGGGGCTTTCCTGGAGGTCTCCGGCCCCGGGCCCGCCCACGACCCTGCCTCCTTCCAGGACCACCTCGGTGCATGGGGTGGCAGGAGGCTGCATGCTTCAGCTCCACCAGCTCCTGGAAGACCGGGTCACAGAAGATGCAGCCTGTGTGCTGAGTCTCGTTGCCAGGAAGGGGAGACTTGGCTTTGTTGAAGTCTACATCGAGCAAGGCAGCTTCGCAAGAGTTGCAGGTGTCAGCAGATACCCGTACTCGGTGGGCATTTTCAAAGCAGTGTGCCACCACATTGCATGTATTGCAGGCCACCTTCCACTTGGGACCAGAGGTGGGGTCCAGAACCAGGACTCCATTCTCACATTCCACACACTGGCCAATGCCCAGCATACTCAGTGAGTGCTGGCAGGTGGGGTGTGTGCACTCATTGCAGCCCATACCTGAAGGGAGAGGAGTCCAGTGACCTAAACATGCCCTGGCTCCCTCAACTCTGGCTGCTTTCAATGTCAGACTGCTAGATTCTTATTCTAGAACAAAGTGGCACTCACTCTTAACATGCTTTTGGGATAACTTGCTCCAAGGACTCCAGCTGAACCCCAAACCCTCATGTGCTTCTGTAGCTTATTAATGGCTCTTCCAGGGTGCTCTCAGCTCACCTGTCACTGGCTGCATTGTAAGACACTGAGGGGGATGGTGGTGAGTGAGTGTTGGGGTGGGGGTGGGAAGAGAGCCTCATTATCTTGGTAGTAAGCGTGTGGACTGAGACC
>JADRCC010549260.1:0-16046 GCA_019843855.1 Hylomyscus alleni
CCAGGGCCATCTCTCTATAGACACCCTGAGTTGGTATCCATGTATCAATTTACGGTGTTGACCCAGGATGTAACATGGACTTCTGGGCTCCAAGTTGTGGGTGAAAGGTATTCATGATTCATGCAGGGAACCGCCAAAGGACTGGCAGAAGAGCATCCCTTATCATCCAGTCAGTGCCTATCTGTGGACATCAGCTGCACCAAAAGCTGAGTGGTAAAAGTTGTTTTTCATCATCATGACTCAGAGATGGTGTTATAGACATAGTATCTCTGAATGCATCCATTTAGAGAAAAAGAGAAATTTATGATAGGAAAAGAGAAGTTGGCCATTCACTTTGAGAAGTAAAGATCTATGTAAGATGGTAACAGATATTCATGACACAAGTCTACATGTTGTGTGGCTTTTAAGGCTTTCCTGGTCACAGATTTCTTTTGCTTGTCCCATTAGTCTCTACCAACAATTAACATCTTTACTTGTCTGAGTTTTTCAAATGGGCTTTTCAAGTGAACCTGCACCCCCACCTCAAAAACATTTTCTAAGCAGGATTGTGAGCAATCTACTGTAATTTTCTTCTGGCTTATTTTAGGCAAGATTGAAAAGACAGATAAGCAGACACATATAGATCATTCTGTCTTGGAGGTTGACCCCCTTGCTAAGCATGAGCTCCTCCTGCTGTAAATGCATTTACACAGAGGCTTTTATTCATCCTCCACTGTTGGGTATCTTGTTGCCTAGAGTACAGTAAATAATAGATATTAAGGAAATGAATAGAGTGGTGAATTGAATATCCAAGGAACTGTGTATGGTAATTAGCTTTGATTGTCATCCTTATACAATCTACAATTACTTGGGACAGAGTCTCAATGAGGTGTGGTTTACATCAGGTTGGCCTGTGAATATGTGGGAGACTGTATTGAATGACTTAACTTATGTGGAAAGACCCACCCTGAATGTGGGTGGCACTTTTGGGTAGTGGCCCAGATCAAGGGACATGGAAGCATCTTTGCTTCTTTGTTCAGCTGATCTTCACTCTTATAGGTGAGTTTTTCTGCCCAGTTGCTGCTGATAAGGATTCCTTTGCTGATATTAGATTCAGTTTCTTTGGGCTCTCAACATTTCCTGATGACTTAGGCCTTCCGAGTCACACTGGACCTACGGAGGAGCCCAATATGGTAGACTGATCTCAGCTAATGGGTTTTTGGATTCGCCAGTGTAAGGCAGCCATTGCTGGCCTAATCTGATCACATCAGGTAAACTAACTGGGGCCTCCTCTTTTAATATACATTCAGGCAAGGCATGAAAAGCCCATGGCCACTCCAGGTTAGGGGAGTGGTATTCAACCACAGCTACATACTGGAGTCACTTGTCAAGAGCTTGAGACAGGGGTGATGTGACTGAAAATCCCAAAGCCCAGGCTGCACTCAGAGTATACCCAGAAATTCTAATTCATTTAATGTTCCTATGGAGAATTCAATGCACAGCCAGGACAGACACAGGAAGAAATTCATACAGAAAGCAGCTATATGAGTACCCTTTGAAGATGGGCCTAGTTTTGACTTGTAGAAATGAGTTGAAGTGTGAAAATACAGTGGTTAACAAGGCCTGACTCCTTTTCTATCAACTACAACTCTATCCCATCTCTTTTACCTGGTATATGGTTGGGATTTTTCACAGGGCACCTGAGTAGTTAAGCATGTTGTTGTTGTTGTTGTTTTTGTTGTTGTTTTTCTCCACATACTCACCTACATGAGAGTCTGGGTTTACTTAAGCTATATAAGGGGCTCATCTTGGGATCTGAAAGTAGTGTCCTCTATAGAGCTGGCTTCAGAGGATTGCCCACCCCAGGAAATATCTGCATCAGTTGATAGGATATAGTCCATGTAGACATGGTCTGAAATGGCAGGTTGGAAGCCCACCAAGAGATAGGAAAGCCCAAAGACTTCCCTCCTGTGGCTTCCTTGGGTATCCAACATCCCACCTCTTGACTCAAATCCTTAGAGTTAAAATTAAAAGGCTATCAACTGCACTTGTGATATTACTTGGGGTCCTCAGCAGTTCTACTAGAGCATGAATGTGTAAATGCACAAACAATGTGAGTCATAAAAGGGGCAATGGCTAGAGAAAATATCATACATAATTAGAACATAGACAATGAAGACAAAATTAGAGCTACTAGAGGAACCACACAAAAAAAGAGCAAGTGAAGTTCAGGATGTTTAGGATGAGCCTTTGAAAAAAGTTAGTGGTTTAACAAACAAATATGCCTTTTAATTAAAACTATTTGAGCCACTCAAGAATGGGATGGTTGGTTCTAAGTTTCAACCTAAGATCTGAAGGGTCAAGTGAAAGCAGCAACTCACACTACAGAGTCAACACGGAGAGGGAGACACGAGGAGGGCAAGCAGTTGATCTGGCACACAAAGTGCAAGTGGATGGGGACATAATGATTCGGGAATGCTTCCTGCGTATAAAGAAGTATCAGTGGTGTAGAAAATCACAGCAAAGCAAAAGTTAAGCTGTATTGAAGAAGAAAGTTATACCCTCGTATATCCTGGTGTAACTCTAACAATTTAAAAGGAAAAGCTTGAAGGTTCATAGATTATAAACCATCTGACAATTGACACTGAACTCTGTTGTACTGGAAACTAGAAGCACCAACTTTACAGGTTTTTGACAAAAGAAGGACCAGTCTAGCCAGATTCCTATGTTAACCAGTCAAAGATCTTCACTGAGAAGGGAAGACATTTGGAATATATAACAATTCAGATAGTTCCATTATCCCCATATCTTAACTGATAAAACACCAAGGAGAAGACTGTAATCAAACAATGACTTAATCAGGCCATGGAACTCAGGACCAGAGAAGATCAGATAAGGAGCAGAAGACAGAGGGCTTTGGTGCTTGTCCTTTAGACAGATATGGCCAATATCTAAATACACAAAAATATGTGATCTGAAAACAGATAAAATAAGGTCTAAATATGATTCTTGAAACAGGTAAAGAAGTTCTTGTAAACATAACCGTATCTTTGCAAAATCTAGGAATAGGAGAAAGAAGGGTGATACAGGAATGTTGGAAAGGAAAGTGAGGAAGATACATTCTATAGGAAAAGTAAACACCACAGCTGGGCAGACAACAGTGGGAACAGTAACAGAAGAGGCAGTGGAACGTAGTTATACCTGCTTCTCCAAAGGTTCAACCAACTTATGAAACATCTCTGAAGTCCAACAGAAAAAAAGAAAACAGTGAATAGATAAGATTGGGAATGAAAATATCCATAGTCATAGACATAGAAGGATTTAAATAATTTTATTTATTATATACTAACACCACAACAATAAAGTTGAGTATCTAGGGGAAGTTGTCAAATGTAATCCTGAAAATGAAAGCCTAAATGACTAATTTTAACTAGGAGAGGAGACAAATTATCAAAGATCTACCATTGAAAAAGGTATCAGGATATATTACTCTACATATCAACTTTCTAATCTTCAGGTAATAGATTAACATCAGTGTTAATTAATTCACTCTAACCTAAGGAAAGCTAAAAGTTTTTCAATTTAGGAAGCCAGTATAATTTTAATATTAAAATGGGATTCAGGGTGGGTGGGACTGAAGGACTGGACTAACTTGAAAGCAGCTAGTCACTGGCCTATTCCTCCAGAATTCCTATGTGTCTCTAGCCTCTAAGGAGAGGCACTTCCCCCAGAACCCCAAGGGGCCACAGAGCTCCCAAGAACTGGGGAGGAGATACACCAGCCATGGGCTCCTTTAGGAATCTACCAAGGAGCCAGAAGGGGCTTCTCTCCTGCTCTTTTGGATAACTCCAACCGAAGTTGCTGTCATGGTGGCCATCTGTAGCCAGCCTGCCATACTCCTAGACTGGTTTACAGCTGAGCCTGTATATTGGGTGTGGGAAGAAGATGAGGAGTTATTTGCCTGTCCTGGCTTACTTCATCTCCAGAGACTCCTTTGGTGTTCAGAATGTCAGGAATCCCTCACCAACTGGTACTATGTGGGAAGCTGTACTGCCACATAGTGGGCCAAGTGTACAAGCACTACTGGGCCAAGTTTGGAGAATTCTGCCATGTGTGCTCCCCATTGATGACATGGTTGGCCATCGTGGCTGGTGAGTTTAAGTACCACCCAGAGTGCTTTGCCTATATGAGTTGCAAAGTGATCATTGAGGATGGGGATGTATATGCCCTGGTATAACATGCCTTATTCTACTTTGGGAAGTGCCACAAGGAGGTGATACTGGCACCTATGTTTGAAAGACTGTCTACAGAGTCTATCCAGGACCATCTGCTCTACTCTGTCATGCTCATCTCCATGCCTGACACCACCTAGTGCAGATGTGGCTTCTTTGTGTCTGTGGAAAGCACCTCTTCTAACTATGCCACCACCATGCCACCACCATGCAAGTGAAAGAGGTCAATTGGGCGCACATCAGCCCTAACAACCTAAAATGCCATCCACCCTTGGGAGCACATCTTGGAGACCAATGGGACCCCTGTCCACACTCTCTGAGTAGAGGAGGTGGAGGATGTGATTAACCAGAGAGGCCAGACACTTCAGCTGCTGATTGAACATGACCCTGTCCCTCAGTGCCTGAAACAGTAACAGCTAGCTCCCTGGTTTTCTCCCCACATGCAGTGTACTGGACACTCTCTCATGCTCAGCACCTTGGACACCAAGGAAAATCAGGAAGCGACACTGAGGAGATGTTCTCTGAGACAAAGTAACAGCATCTCCAAGTCTCCTGGCCTCAGCTCCCCCAAGGAGCCCCTGCTTCTCAGCCAAGAGACATCAGCTGTTCAGAATCCCTATACTGCTCCAGAAGCTACTCACAGCAGATCTTCTAGCCCTGTGACCTGATCCATAGGTAGGTCCTGGGGAAGGGCTTCTTTGGACAGGCCATCAAGATGACTCACAAAGCCACAGGCAAAGTGATGATCATGAAGGAGTTAATTCACTGTAGTGAGGACACCCAGAAGACATTCCTGACTGAGGTGAATGTAAGTGATGCAAAACCTAGACCACTCTAATGAAGCTGAATCTGCTGACGGAGTATATTGAAAGACTTTCTGCACAACATGGACCCATTCCCCTGGCAACAGAAAGTCGGGATTGCCAAAGGCATCTCCTCTGGAATGGCCTATTTATACTCCGTGTACATCATCCGCCAGGATCTGAATTCACACAACTGTCTTAATCAAACTGGACAAAATGGTGATGATAGCAGACTGTGGGTTGTCACATCTTATAGTAAAAGAGAGAAAAAGGCCTCCAGTAGAGAAGACCACCACCAAGAAATGCACATTACACAAGAGTGACTGCAAGAAGTGCTACACTATGGTGGGAAACCCCTACTAAACAGTCCCTGAGATGATGAATGGCAAGAGCTACGATGAGATGGTGGATATCTTCTCTTTGGGGATTATTCTCTGGGCAGGTATAGGCTGATCCAGATTGCCTGCCCTGCACACTGGACTTTGGTCTCAGTGTAAAGCTTTTCTGGGAGAAGTTTGTCCCAACAGACTGTCCCCAGCCTTCTTCATCCCCTGGCCCCCCGACTTCTGTCTGCTGCAAACTAGAGCCTGAGAGTAGACTGGCATTCGCAAAGCTAGAGGACTCTTGAAGCATTCTCCCTGTGCTTGGGAGTGTTGGCCACACCACTGCCTGCAGAGTTGGAAGAACTGGACCATACTGTGACTAGACACCCTAGCCCTGGTCTATGCCCCTGCAGGGGAACATTCCAGAGCTAGCATTGGCCTCTTCATGCCCTGTCCTTGCTGTGAGCTGGACTGCCTAGGCTTCCTGTGGATTGAAGAACTGCTTAGAGGCAGTTCTACCTTCCCAGGATGCACCTGGGTGCAGTGAAATAACTCACAGGTTTTGGGGCCTAGTTTCTGTCTGTAAATCCAACACTCACCTGAAAGCTCTAAAGAGGATAAAAGAGCCTGGATTCTAGACCGAGTCTGTTACTAGGGACTGCTCGGGACCTCTGTAGATTGAGATTCTGGGAAGTGGTAGATTTATATTAATTAACACAACCTGGGCCTGGTGGGCAAGATGACAGAGCTAACTGGTCTGAGAACTCTGGAGTCTCTGGTTCAACAAGGTGGAAAACTTCAAGTGGTAGCATGAGTAACAGAAACAGGGCTATTACAAATAAGGCTGCTGAATCCTGTGCTACAGTGCTTCATACCCAAATACCACCAGGAGAGAGCTGGTCTCTCCGGAGTGCCGATATACCTGTGAGCACAGGAAGGACAAGCCACAGTCAGACACAGCAAGACCAGCTAACAGCAGAGATAACCAGACAGTGAGAGGTGAGGTGAAGAATATAAGCAACAGAATCAAGACTATTTGGTATCATCAGAATTCAGTTCTCCCGCCACAGCAAGCCCTAAATATCTCAACACACCAGAAAAGCAAGGCTCTGATTTAAAAATCACAACTCATGATGATGATAGAGGACTTTAAGAAGGATATAATTACCTCCCTTAAAAAAATACAAGAAATCACAACCAATAGGTGAAAGAATTGAACAAAATAATCCAAGATCTAAAAATGGAAATAGAAACAATAAAGAAATCACAAAGGGAGACAACCCTGGAGATAGAAAATCTAGGAAAGAGATCAGGAGTCATAGATGCAAGCATCACCAACAGAATACAAGAGATAGAAGAGAGAATCTCAGGGGCAGAAGATACCATGGAAAACATTGACACAACAGTCAAAGAAAATGCACAGTGCAAAAAGCTTCTAACTCAAAACATCCAGTACACAATAAGACCAAACCTAAGGATAATAGGTCTAGAAGAGAGTGAAGATGCCCAAATTAAAGGACTAGTAAATATCTTCAACAAAATTATGGAAGAAAACTTCCCTGACCTAAAGAAAGAGATGCCCATAAACATAGAAGAAGTCTACAAAACTCCAAATAGATTGGACCAGAAAAGCACTACATAATAGTCACAACATCATATGGACAAAACAAAGAATTAATATTAAAAGCAGTAAGGG
Source organism: Hylomyscus alleni (assembly GCA_019843855.1). Lineage (NCBI taxonomy): Eukaryota > Metazoa > Chordata > Mammalia > Rodentia > Muridae > Hylomyscus > Hylomyscus alleni. Next base: position 7,034 of record JADRCC010549260.1, read on the forward strand.
AAAAAGGTTAAGTTACATATAAAGGCAGACCTATCAGAATTACAGCAGACTTCTCACCAGAGACTATGAAAGCTAGAAGATCCTGGCAGATCTCTTACAGACCCTAAGAGATCACAAATGCCAGCCCAGGCTACTATACCCATTGAAACTCTCAATTACCATAGATGGAGAAACCAAGATAATCCATGAAAAAATCAAATTTACATATTATCTTTCCACAAATTGAGCCCTACAAAGATTAGTAGACCAAAAATGCCAACACAAGGAGCAAAACTACAACCTAGAAAAAGGAAGAAAGTAATCTTTCAACAAACACAAAAGAAGATAGTCACACAAACAAAAAAATAACATCAAAAATATCAGGAAGCAGCAATAAGTACTCCTTAATATCTCTTTTTAAAAAAGATTTATTTTTATTTATTTTATGTGCATGAGTACACTGTAGCTGTACAGATGGCCATGAGCCATCATATGTGTGGCTGCTGTTGATCTCAGGATCTCTGCCGGACACTCGCTCTAGACCCTCTCACTCTGGCCCCGCTCAGTGTAATTTACTGCAGCTGTCTTCAGACGCACCAGGAGAGGGTGTCCGATCTCATTATGAGTGGTTGTGAGCCACCATGTGGTTGCTGGGATCTGAACTCAGGACCTTTGGAAGAGCAATCAGTGCTCTTACCCACTGAGCCATCTCGCCAGCCCCCCTTAATATCTCTTAATATAAAATGACTCAATTCCCCAATAAAAATACATAGACTAACAGACATATACAAAGAGGATTCAGAATTTTATTGCATACAGGAAGCACACTTCAGTTTCAACGATAAAAACTACTTCAGAGTAAAGGTCTGGAAAACTATTTTCCAAGCAAATGGTCCCAAGAAACAAGCTAAGGTAGACATTCTAAAATCAGATAAAATTGACTTTCAACCAAAAGTTATCAAAAATGATAAGGAAGGACACTTCATACTCTTCAAAGGAAAAATCTACCAAGAAGAACTCTCAGTTCTGAACATCTATGTTTCAAATGCAAGGGCACCCACATTCGTAAAAGAAACTTTACTAAAGTTCAAACACACATCACACCTCACACAATAACAGTGGGAGACGTCAACACACCACTCTCATCAATGGACAGATCATGGAAATACAAACTAAACAGAGACACAGTGAAACTAACAGAAGTTATGGACCAAAAAGATTTAATGAATCTTTATAGAACATTTCACCCTAAATCAAAAGACTATGCCTTCTTCTAAGCCCCTCATGGTAATTTCTCCAAAAGTGACCAGATAATCAGTCAGAAAACAGACCTCAGGAGATACAAGAAGACTGAAGTAATCCCAAGCATCGAATCAGATCACTATGGATTAAGGCTGGTCTTCAATAGCAACAAAAACAACAGAAAGCCCACATACACATGGAAGCTGAACAATGGCTCTACTCAATGACAAAAACTTGGTCAAGGAAGAAATAAAGAAATTAAAGTCTTTTTAGAATTTAATGAAAATGAAGGTACAACATACCCAAACTTATGGGACACAATGAAAGCAGTGCTAAAAAGAAAACTCATAGCTATGAGGGCTTCCAAAGAGAAACAGGAGAGAGCACACACTAGCAGCTTTGCAGCACATATAAAAGTTCTAGAAGAAATTGAAGCAAATACACCCAAGAGGAGCAAATGGCAGGTAATAATCAAACTCAGGAGCAGAAATCAACCAAGTGAAAACAAAAAGAACTAGACAAAGAATCAACAAAACCAGGAGCTGGTTCTTTGAGAAAATCAACAAGATAGATAAAACCTTAGCCAGATTAACCAGAGGGCACAGAGACAGTGTTCAAATTAACAAAATCAGAAATGAAAAGGGAGGTATAACAACAGAAGCTGAGGAAATTAAAAAAAAATCATCAGATGCTACTACAAAAGTCTACACTCAACAAAACAGGAAATCAGGATGAAAAGGACACTTTTCTAGACAGATACCAAATACCAAATTTAAATCAGGATCAGATAAACCATATAAACAGTCCAATAACCTCTACAGAAATAGAAGCAGTCATAAAAAGTTAACCAAAAAAGCCCAGGACCTGATAGGTTTACTGTAGAATTTTATCAGATGTTCAAAAAGACCTTCCACAAAATAGAAACAGAAGGAATACTACCCAATTCATTATATGAAGCCACAGTTATGCTGATATCAAAACCTAACAAAGACCCAACGAAGAAAGTGAACTTCAGACCAATTTCCATTATGAAGATTGATGCAAATATACTCAATAAAATTCTTGCAAATAGAATCCAAGTACACATCAAAATGATCATTCACCACGATCAAGTAGGCTGCATCCCAGGATGCTGCGATGCTTCAATATATGGAAATCCATCAATGTAATCCACTAAATAAACAAACTCAAAGAAAAAAAACATGATCATTTCATTAGATGCTGAAAAAGCATTTGACATAATTCAACATCCCTTCATGTGAAAAGTATTGAAAAGATCAGGAATTCAAGACCCATACCTAAATATAGTAAAAGCAATATACAGCAAACCAGTAGCCAACATTAAACTAAGTGGAGAGAACCTTGAAGCAATGCCACTAAAATCAGGGACTAGAGAAAGCTGCCTTCTCTCTCCCTATCTATATAGTTCTTGAATTTCTAGCTAGAGCAATTAGACAACAAAAAGAGGTCAAAGGGATATAAATTAGAAAGGAAGAAGTCAAATGTCACTATTTGCAGATAATATTATAGTATACTTAAGTGACCCCCAGAACTCCACCAGGGAAGTCCTATAGCTGATAAACAACTTCAGCAAAGTGGCCAGATATAAAATTAACTCAAACAAATCAGTAGCCTTCCTCTACTCAAAGGATAAATGGGCTGAGAAAGAAATTAGGGAAACAATACCCTTTAGAATAGTCACAAACAATATAAAATACCTTGGTGTGATTCTAATCAAACAAGTGAAAATCTGTATGAGAAGAACCTCAAGTCTCTGAAGAAAGAAATCAAAGAAGACCTCAGAAGATGGAAAGATCTCCCATGCTCATGGGTTGGCAGGATCAATATAGTGAAAATGTTCATCTTTCCAAAAGCAATCTACAGATTCAATGTAATTGCCATCAAATCCCAACTCAATTCTTTATAGAGTTAGAAAGAGCAAATCTTAAATTCATTTGGAATAACGAACAAACGAATAAACAAACAAACAAAACCCCAGGATAGTGAAAACTATACGCATTTAAAAACGTCTGGTGGAATCACCATCCCAGATCTCAAGCTGTACTGCAGAACAATAGTGGTAAAAACTGCATGGTATTTGTACAGTGACAGGCAGGTAGATCAATGGACTAGAATCGAAGACCCAGAAATGAATCCACACACATATGGTCACTTGATCTTTGACAAAGAAGCTAAAACCATCCAGTGGAAAAAGGACAGCATTTTCAACAAATGGTGCTGGTTCATCTGGCAGTCAACATGTAGAAGAAGGCAAATCGATCCATTCTTATCTCCTTGTACAAACTCAAGTCCAAATGGATCAAGGACCTCCATATAAAACCAGATTCACTGAAGCTAATAGAAAAGAAAGTGTGGAAGAGTCTCTAGCACATGGGGACAGGGAAAAAGTTCCTAAACAGAATACCAATGGCTTATGCTCTAAGATCAAGAATTGACAGATGGAACCTCATAAAATTGCAAAACTTCTGTAAAGTAAAAGACACTGTCAATAGGGCAAAATGGCAACCAACAGAATGGGAACAGATCTTTACCAACCCTATATCTGATAGAGGGCTAATATCCAATATATACAAAGAACTCAAGAAGTTAGATTGCAGAGAATCAAATAACCCTATTATAAATGGGGTACAGAGATAAAGAATTCTCAACTGATGAATACCAAATGACTGAGAAGCACCTAAAGAAATGTTCAACATCCTTAGTCATCAGAGAAATGCAAATCAAAACAACCCTGATATTTCACCTCACTCCTGTCAGAATGGCTAAGATCAGAAACTCAGGTGACAGCAGATGCTGGAGAGGATGTGGAGAAGAGGAACACTCCTTTATTGCTGGTAGGATTGCAAGCTGGTACAACCACTCTGGAAATCAGTTTGGCGGTTCCTCCAGAAATTAGACATAGTTCTACCGGAGGACCCAGCTATACCACTCTTGGATGTATATCCAGAAGATGCTCCAACATGTAATAAGGACACATGCTCCACCATGTTTATAGCAGCCTTATTTATAATAGCCAGAAACTGGAAACAACCCAGATGTCCCTCAACAGAGGAATGGATACAGAAGTTATGGTACATCTACACAATGGAGTACTACTCAGCTATTAAAAGCAATGAATTTTTGAAATCCTTAGGGAAATGGATGAATCTGGAGAATATCATCCTGAGTGAGCTAACCCAATCACAAAAGAACTCACATGGCATGCACTCACTGATAAGTGGATATTAGCCTAGAAGTTTGGAATACCCAAGATACAATTCACAGACCACATGAAGCTCAAGAAGGAAGACCACAGTGTGTATACTTTGGTCTTTTTTAGAAGGGGGATTAAAATACCCATGGCAGGAGATACAGAGACCAAGTGTGGGGCAGAGACTGAAGGAAAGACCATCCAGTGACTGTCCCACCTGGGGATCCATCCCATATACAGTTACCAAACCCAGACACTATTGTGGATACCTGATACAGCTGTCTCCTGAGAAACTCTGCCAGTGCTTCACTAATATAGAAGAGGATGCTCACAATCATCCATTGGACTGAACACAGGGTCCCCCATGGTGGACCTAGAGAAAGAACCCAAGGAGCTCAAGGAGTTTGCAGCTCCAGAGGAGGAACAACCATATGAACCAACCAGTACCCTCAGAGCTCCCAGGGACTAAACCACCAACCAAAGAGTACACATGGAGGGATCCATGGCTCCAGCTGCATATGTAGCAGAGGGTGGTCTTGTGCGATATCAATGAGAGGAGAGGCCCTTGATCTCGTGAAGGCTTGACGCTCCAGCGTAGAGGAATACCAGGACAGGGAAGTGGGAGTGGGTGGGTTAGTGAGCCGGGAGAGGGGAGATAGGATAGCGGGGTTTTCGGAAGGAATAAAATTTGCAATGTAAATAAAGAAAATGTAATAAAAAATTCTAAAAATTAAAAAAAAATGAAGGGGGAACAAAATACTCTCAGGAGGACATATGGAGAAAAAGTGTGGAGCAGATACTGAAGGAAAGGCTATCCAGAGACTGCCCCATCTGGGGGTCTATCCCATATACAGCCATCAAACCAGGAGGCTATTGTGGATGCCAGGAAGTGATTGCTAATGGAAGCCTGATATAGCTGTCTCCTGAGAAGCTCTGCCAGAGCCTGAAAATACAGAGGTGGATTCTCACAGCCAACTGTAGCTGATCGTGGGTGACCCTGATGGAGGAGTTGAAGAAGAGACTGAAGGAGCTGAGAGGGTTAGCAGCCCCATGGAGGGAGCAACAGTGTCAATAGGCCAGACTCCCTGGAGTTCCAGGGAACTGAGCCACCAACCAAAGCATCATGGTTCCCATGGTGCTGCCTACATATATGGCAGAGGATGGCCCTGTTGGACATCAGTGGGAGGAGAGGCCCTTGGACCTAATGGTGTTGGATGCCCCAGTGTAGTGGAATGCCAGGGTGGGAATATGGGAGTGGGTAGGTGGGTGGGGGAACACTCTCACAGAGGCATGAGGAGAGGGGTTGGGATAGAGGGTTTCTCGAGGGGAAACCTGGAAAGGGGAAAACATTTGAAATGTAAGTAAAGAAAATATCCAAGAAAAAAAATAAAAAACAACAACAACAAAACAATAAGGTTGCTATGAACATAGTGGAGCACATGCCCCTGTGGCATGGTGAGGCATTGTTTGTGTATATGTCCAAGAGTGGTATAGCTGGGTCTTCAGGTAGATTTATTTCCAATTTTCTGAGGAACCTCTAGATTGATTTCCAGAGTGGTTGTACCAGTTGGTCATCCCAAAAGCAATGGAGGAGTGTTCCTCTTTCTGTACACCCTCACAAACATATGCTGCCACCTGAATTTTTTATCTTAGCCATTTTGATTGGTATAAGGTGGAATCTCAGAGTCTTTTTGATTTGCATTTCCCTGATGACTAAAGACTTTGAACTTTTCTTCAAGTGCTTCTCAGTTATTTGAGATTTCTCTGTTTAATCTATACCCCATTTTTTGATTGAGTTGTTTGATTTATTTTGGAGATTAGCTTCTTGAGTTCTTTATATATTTTGGAGATTAGCCCTGTATCAGATGTGGGGTTAGTGAAGATTTTTTCCCAATCCGTAGGTTACCCACTTGTCCTATTGAGTATGTCTTTTGCCTTATAGAAGCTTTTCAGTTTCATGAAATACCATTTATCAATTCCTTTTTGTTTTGTTTTTTGTTTTTTCTTTTTGTTTTTTTCTTTTTATTTTGTTTTCTTTTTATTAGATATTTTCTTTATTTACGTTTCAAATGTTATCCTCTTTCCTTGTTTCCCTTCTGAAAACCTCCCTATCTCATTTCCCCTCTCCCTGCTCCTAACCCACCCCCTCCTGCTTCCCTGTCCTGGCCTTCCCCTACACAGGGGCATAGAGCCTGAGCCATTGGGGTTCTGGTTATGAAATTTCCCCCTGTGCCCATGAGTTCAAGGCTCTTTCTAACTTTCTCTTCTATCAGATTCAGTGTATGCTGAAGTTCTTGATCCACTCTGACTTGATCTTTGTGCAAGGTTACAAATATAGATCTATTTTTATTTTTCAACCAATTGACTGCAGGTTAGATCAGCAGCACTTATTGAAGATCCTTACTTTTTTCCATTGTATATTTTTTGGTTTCTTTTTCAAAGATCAAGTGTCAAGTGTGTGGTTTTATTTCTGGGTCTTCAATTCTATTTCATTGATCAACCTGTCTGTCTCTGTACCAATATAATGCAGTTTTTAATCACTACTGACAGTGGTGTAGCTTGAGGTCAGGAATGATGATTCTTTTATTAATAAGAATTGTTTTTGCTATCCCACATTCTTTGTTTTTTTATATAAGATTGAGAATTGCTCTTTCCATGGCTTTGAAGAATTGTTTTGGAATTTTGTTGGGGATTGCACTGAATGTATAGATTGCTTTTGGTAGGATTCAATTTTTACTATGTCAATTATACTAATCCATGAGAATTGGAGATCATTCAATTTTCTGATGTCTTCTTTGATTTCTTTATTGAGAGACTTGAAGTTCTTGTCAAACAGATCTTTTACTTGTTTGGTTAGAGTTACCACAAGGTATTTTATATTATTTGTGAAGGGTGTTTTTATCTATTTCCTTTCTTAGCCCATTTATCATTTGTTTAAAGAAAGGGTACTGATTTATGTGAGTTAATTTTATATCTGGCCACTTCGTTAAAGTTGTTTATCAGCTGTAGAAGTTCTTGAGTCTCTAATGTATATTACCACATCATTTGCAAATAGTGAATTCTTCTTTGCCAATTTGTAACTCTTTGATCTCCTTTTGTTGTCATATTGCTCTGGGTAGGACTTCAAGGCATCCTTGTCTTGTCCCTGATTTCAGTGGGATTGATTCAAGTATCTCTCCATTTAATTTGATATTGGCTATTGGTGTGCTGCTTTTTTGCTTTTATTATGTTTAGGTATGGGCCTTGAATTCCTGATCTCTCCAATACTTTTAACATGAAAGGGTGTTGTATTTTGTCAAATGCATTTTAAGCATCTAATGAAATGATCATGTGATTTTTTTCTTTGAGTTTGTTTATACAGTGTGTTATGTTAGTGGATTTTCATATATTGAACTAACCTTGCATTCCTGGGATGAAGTCTACTTCATTGTGATGAATGATGGTTTTGATGTGTTCTTGGATTCAGTTAGCTAGAATTTTATTAAATATTTTTGCATCAATATTCATAATGGAAATTGGTCTGAAGTTCTCTTTCTTCATTGGGTGGTTTATGTGTCAAAGAAATTGTGTCTTCTGTCAATAGGACAAAACGGCAACCAACAAATTGGGAAAAGATCTTTACCAATCCTATATCTGATAGAGGGCTAATATCCAATATACACAAAGAACTCAAGGAGTTAGACTCCAGAGAACCAAATAACCCTATTAAAAATGGGGTACAGAGATAAACAAAGAATTCTCAACTGATGAATACCGAATGGCTAAGAAGCACCTAAAGAAATGTTCAACATCCTTAGTCATCAGGGAAAGGCAATTCAAAACAACCCTAAGATTCTACCTCACACCAGTCAGAATGGCTAGGATAAAAGACTCAGGTGACATCAGATGCTGGAGAGGTTGTGGAGAAAGAGGAACACTACTTCATTGCTGGTGGGATTGCAAGCTGGTACAATCACTCTGGAAATCAGTTTGGCGGTTCCTCTGGAAATTGGACATAGTTCTATCGGAGGACCCAGCTATACCACTCCTGGGCATATACCCAGAAGATGCTCCAACATCTGATAAGGACACATGCTCCACCACGTTCATAGCAGCCTTATTTATAATAGCCAGAAACTGGAAACAACCCAGATGTCCCTCAACAGAGGAATGGATACAGAAATTGTGGTACATCTACAATGGAGTACTACTCAGCTATTAAAAGCAATGAATTTTTGAAATTCTTAGGCAAATGGATGGATCTGGAGAATATCATCCTGAATGAGGTAACCCAATCACAAAAGAACACACATGGTATGCACTCTCTGATAAGTGGTTATTAGCCCAGAAGATTGGAATACACAAAGTACAATCCACAAACCACAAGAAACTCAAGAAAAAGGAAGACCAAAATGTTGATACTTCATTCCTTCTTAAAAGGGGGAACAAAATACCCATGTAAGGAGTTGCAGAGACTAACTATGGAACAGAGACTGAAGGAAGGGCACTCCAGCCTGATATAGCTGTCTCCTGAGAGGCTCTGACAGTACCTGACTAATACAGAAGTAGAGGCTCACAGCCATCCATTGGACTGAGTACAGG
>JADRCC010549261.1:0-13984 GCA_019843855.1 Hylomyscus alleni
AGAAAGAAAGAAATATGTCAATTTTTGACATTTTTGTTATTCACCATTAATGAGAAAAAAGATCACAAAGAAGTCTGAATGTTTTCTAGGTACATAGTTCAAAACCATGCTCGGGCAGAAATCAGACCCAGGAGTAAGCCAACATTGGTGCAGTCAAGTCTGTGGTCACATTAACATATAAATTTAGCCTTTGCAGTATTCAGAACCTTCAGCTAGTATTTACTTCTTGTTGAAAGTTTAGTTGGATGTTTAAAATTAATTTCTCATTAACTGTTTTTATTTGCATTAAGGTTTCCAAATTCTTGAAAGAAATTCATCCTTCAACAGATTCTCTTTGAAGAGTCACTTGGCATTAAATTACTTGGAGAACAGGTTTCCTGATAGGTAGCCTACTGACTATGTTATGTAGAGCCAACGATAGCCATGGTCTACACGAACAAAGCTAAATTAATGGCATTTCATTATTCTGTCAATGTTTTAAAATACAATAGGATATAAAGTATGGATTATTAAATGTTCTTCAGTAACACAAAGGGTACTGTTAGTTAATGTAGAAAGATTTTTGCTAAAAGTAATTCAAGGGAGACAGAATCTATGATTTTATTTGTTCATTACCACGCTAATGCAAAAATAACAAGAATTTTAGCTTCATTTGTTTGAACAGCGACTTCTAAAATGTTTTCTTCACTTTACGTTAGAAAATAAATATATATTTCTGTCATTATGGGACAATTACAATTCCTGTACTTTGAACTACACATAAATGTACTTTTATATTTCATTACACACCAAATTATCAAAAAAGAACTGAAGATTATGAAGGCATGGTTTTAAAATAACTATTTCTGTACATATTGCATCTTTACAAATTGTCATTTTTATTTTAAAAGCAACTGCTCATAGAATCCACAGTAACAGAAATGAGAGATAATGGAGAAAGTACAAGTTTATTCACTCTACTGCTTGTCCGTCTGTCATATAACAACCTATACGTTGCATTTCTTCTACAATAGATCTGCTCCTCAGGAATCTTTATCAGCCAGTTTGTGGGACCTGCCTGGAGAAATCCCTGCATGCCACTGCCTTCAGTCCGCCTCCATTTGTACTTTCCTGGGCAACTGTACTGGTGGGCAACTGAATCTAGTAGGTCTTCCCTTCCTAGCCACAAACAGATACAGGCTATTGAACAGAGATCTCATCCATAAGGGAACAGTATTTGGTACCTACCCAAGTGAGTCCTTCCCGCTGCCTTACCCATTGTACACACACACATATGGGAAGCAGCTGGGGAGGCTGAGGCTGTGTTTTCATAACCTTGCAGCCGCTTCAGCTTTTGGTTCTGTTAATTAGCCCAGAGCAGGGGCTACCTTCACAACGTGCAGGACAGAACTATCTTAATGCCCACATTTGTCTTAGTATGTGTCCAGGGAAATGATAATAGGATACAGAGTAAATCCAATACCATCACAACAAGCAAAACAGGTTTAGAGTCAGCAGCTTCTCAAGCAATAAATCTAAAAGCACAAACTAACAATAGTATCTGTAGGGGTAGCGTGCAATTTAAAAACTGGCCAACCATGAGATACACATCCAGAATTACTTTATTACCAGAATAAAGGAATGATTAACTTTTGACAACGCCATGCAAAAAATATACAGAGTAACCATTAAGCAAGGAACTACGGAGTACACAGCTTTTGAACATGTTGAAATGAGATGGTGAGAAAAGACAAGCTCATTCTATCCAAAGGCATAAATAAGGAAAATGAGAAAAGAGGGAAAAAGAAGAGAAAGCCCACAAGAGGTTGACTGAAGGGAAACCTAAGTTATTAGTTTTCTCTTAAGTGTGAGTGAACTGAACTCTCCAGATTACATTCAACCCAAACAAGCAAAAAGCACAACCAATCTATGTTATATGCCTTCACATATTGAACAAAGTACTGCAAGTTATACCAACACCAAAACTACCAGACTTCAAGGCAAAAAAGCATGAGCAACAAGCTAAACTGACTAATTAGTAAATCAATCTAATTTATAAGCATGTATCACCTGAAACAATAAAAGAACACTTAAAACACCTAAATTTATACAGTTGAGACCATTATAACTTATATAATGACTTTAAAGAGATCTTACTTTATGGAGAAGGAGACCACACATTTTAGATAAGACCACTCAACATTCGAACAAGTATTCAAGAGATGTATAGTTTTAGAACAGAACAGCAGAGCCATATGTGTAAGCCTGAATCCCAGAATGTATCTACTGGGAGATAATGCCCCAAGGAAGTGATTAAGGGTTAACGAGATCTAGGAATAAGGAGTGATGTACTAGGACAGGGTCCTCTTCCTCCTTCTCGTTTACTTGTTTGGGGACAGAGTTGTGCTGTGCATCTCCAGCTGACCTGGAACTTGCTATGGAGACCAGTCTGGATTCAAACTCAATGTTATGCTCCTACTCTGTCTCCCACTCACTAGAAACAAAGCGGCTGTGCACTAGCTCAGTTGTCTCCTGATGTGTGATATTGGAGAGCCAACAGACAGGCTTGTAAAGATACATCAGGCGGTAGCCAGCCTATATGCAATAGAAAATGCTTCAGAATGAAGCCTATCCTGCTGATGCCTGGATCTTGGACTTCCGCAGGCTAGAACTGTGAAAAATAACTACCTGCTTTTAAAGCCACTCGGTCTGTGGAATTTTGTTATGGCAGCCCAAGCTGACTGTTTTACTACGATATATAATGCATATGTCATATTAAATTCACTGTGACTCGTTTAAAAATAATAAAATAAAAACAATGTAGCACATTTGACCTAAGAAGCTATAAAGACTTTTTATAAGCTCACAGATATTACAATAATACGGTGTTGGTGTAGGGACAGAGAAACCAGTGGACCAGAAAAGAGCATAGAGAACAAATGCACACATCTACACAAACCTGACTTTTAGAAGTATGAAGGCTGAAAACCACTGAGGAAGAAGAAAGTATTCACTGGATGACTCTCCAACAGTGTGTTATATAATATAGAAGAAAGGGAAAATGCATTAAATAGGTGGGATTTGACCCTGCTGGATGAAAAGCCTTTTTAGAACACAGAAGCAAAAGAAACATTCCCAACAGACATCCAAAAGAATAGAACCTCAAGCGACACCACGAGAATAAACTGGCAATATAAGAAATAAACTGAAAAGCATCAGTAACCTCTAGCATATGAGCATCTACTACTACTAACAGTTAAAAGCTAATGCTTTTATTAAACTTTCCATTGGGTATGAACAGGGATTTCAGAGAAGAAAAGACACAAATGGCCAATAAACATGAAAAGTTATTCAACAACAGTAGTTACCAGGGATATGCAAATTAAGTCCCCAGTGACACAGCATTTCACCACCACCAGATTGTCAACAATTTTGAAAAGTCAGAGAGTTTCAAGTGTTGCCAAGGATATGACACAATGGAATGCTCAGCTGCTGCTGGCTAGAGAGTCACCTGCTACCTCAGCTAGGGACCTGCTCAGCTTTGGCTCATTCATTTCACACCCATTAACTGATTATTAACTACGTATGCATCTGGCACCATTCCGAGGCTACACCATGAACGAGACAGAAATTCCTATGTCAGTCTGAAAGTGCACACTCCTCACCCCTTCTTGGACACAGTAAGATTTAACTCTGTGACCTCTACCAACTGGACAAATGTGTGCCTGTGAACTGAAGCAACACTGCCCCTATTCAAGCCAAGAACAGAAAGAGCCTACATGCACATTATCAGAAGGATAGATAAGAGGATAGGACACAGAGAATAAAGTCACATTGAAAAGGAGACGACCAAAGAAGCATATTAAAAAAAAAAAAAGCAAAAAATGTCTTAAAGAAGTCTGAGTGGGTAAGCATACTGTAACCAGCAAAAGCAAACTCTTTTTGGAGGTGTGCATGCGCAGTGAGGAGCTTCATGGGGGCAGGAGAGGGCATGCTCAGGAGAACTTTGGAGAACTAAGGAGGAAATGAGGCATCTACAGGAAGGTTTTGCTTCAGAACCAGGTGTTACTTAAATGGGTAATTTGTCTTAAAATTTCAGAACTGTATCTACCTTTTGAAGCTGCTCTGTATTTAACATTGTGGAAATACCATTAGCATACTGATTAGGCTAACCCTCTTTGCTTGGATAATCAAATGAGACCCAAACAATAAAATGGTAAAATCAGGAACTCATAAATGTCACTCTTCATATTCTATATAAAGACTAGTTTCTACAAGTATTATCAATTAACATAACAGTGGAAGCTAAACGGAACACTTTGACATGATTAGGAAACTGAGAGGAGGAGCTATGATAACCTGGTTACCTAGAACAGATACAAGCCCTCAGGGACAAGCCGGCTATGGTAGCATTGCTCACAATTTGGACTGTGAGGAAAGAAACTTTTCAAAGCCCTAATAAACATGCCACACAATCATTTACTAGGGTTTATAGAGCAGAAAGCGACTTACATAGGTTGCTTCTGCATAGTGTTTCTATTACAATCCATCATACTAGGTGAGTATTATTTCACTGTAATTTTGACATAAGACTAGCAGAGGAAGCTAACTTTGCAAGATAGAAATATGAAATGGAAGCTCTTTTAAAAGGTTGGTAATTATTTTCACCCAATAATCCAAATTCAAATAAAAAATGTTGTCTAGACTCTGAGCTCGGAAGGCAGAAGAAATGAGGATGGATTTATCAGCTCTGATGTGTAAGCCAGTGCCTATATACTCAGAGGTGTTATTTTTATAGAAATCATTAACAAAGTTTGTGTAACTTCTGTCATTAACATAGACATATTTGACATTTAATGCATTCTTTTAGACCGCTTAACCATACTGCCAAATACCTTCAATCACACTCTTTTTGTAAATTTTGAACTTATGTCACAATGGTAAACATATACATGTATACAATAAATATGAAAACATGTATATAATTCATATGAATTATTTGCATAATATACAAGTAAATAAGCATCACAATGAAGTAATATCATTGTATGTCTACCAAAAGCTATGCAACATTAATTAAACTCATCTAATGCTTATTTAATTTCATCTATCAGAACAGAATTACAGACATAATTTTAAAACCTCATTCTAATAAGATGACTGTATGATTAAAGATTCAGTGTATACTGTTTAATCAAAATAATCTTATTCCTAAACACCTAAGTATTTAAAAATGTCAAGTGAAATTATTCAAGCCTAGATGAGTTGTAAATTTCCAATGAAAAGGTTAATTACAAATGAAAATACTGCTTTAACCACATAGTCTGTGACATATTTTGCATAGTTAGTAACAAAAGATTTAAATACCTTAAGATTACCATATATCATAAATTATATCATATTATATATATATTGTACACATATATTGCACGTATGTACATGTATGCATATGAAACACATTGTTCACCTTGGGAGATATACATACATGAGAAAAACATTTATAAGCATTTTTCCTGCATGCTATAAATTAAGGTGTTGGCTTTTTTGCCATAAATTTGATATGTAGACATAAGGTTCTCTATTTCTCTAGCTCTGACTGTCAGTTTCACACTGCTTTTGCGGTGTGAAATTGAAACGAAATGGTACAGAATTGACAAGTGGAAAGCACATAAATTTTAACAAAAAAAATATTCAAATGTTTGAAAAAGGCTGAAAAAATAATATGCAAGCATTTTATAGCAATGACTACACTGCACCTATTGAAATGTCTCAGTCCAAGGATTAAATAGATAATCCTGGGTATATTTAAACACAGTAGAGAGGAAACCCAGAGTACCTCGCATCTTCTTACTGCCTCACAGGAGAGGGACACAGCCCTGGGAGAAAGGCTGAGAGGCAGAGCTTCCATCCAGCTAGAGCAAATTTGTGGCTCCCACTTTTGCCTACTTGTAGACAAGATTATTGTCATTTTAAACACTCTGTCTCCATAGCAACACCCTCAATTTCCTTTACTGCAAGTATGAAATCCAAGGTTGCCAAAAAAGAGTGGTGTGGCAATAATAACACCTTTCATTAAAATTTCTTGTCTTAGTACCATTATTGGGGGTCTCTGAGACTCCTTCACACTTCCTTTCATGTTTTGAATATATGGTTTGCACTTCTTGTTTGGGGGAGAGAGAGTCTTAAGTGGCCCTGGCTTGCCTTTGGAATGTAAACCAGGCTGGCCTTGAACTGACAGAGATACATCTGCATTTGCCTCTAGACACCACACCTGGCCCCTATGTATTTACTTGTTTCAGTGTTTCATCACTATTGCTGTGATGAAATACCATGACTAAAGCAACTAGAGGAAGAAAACACTGATTTTACTCTCAGTTCCATATAACAGTTCATCATTAAAAGCAATGAGAGTGGCAGAACCTGGAGGCAGGAGCGGATATAGAGGCTGTGGAGGGGTGCTGCCTACTGATTTGCTTTCATGGCTAACTCAGCCTGCTTTCTTACAGAACCTAGACCACCAGCCCAGAGATGACCCCACCCACAATGGGCTGGGCCCTTCCCCATTGATCGCTAATTAAGAAACGCCTTACAGCCGGTCTTATGAAGACATTTTTGTCAATTGAGCCTCCCTCCTCTCTGATGACTCTAGCTTGCATCAGGTTGACTCAGACTAGTCAGTACAGAGCTGTTCTAGTAATATGCTCAATTAAGCCTGGAAGATCTTTCTTTCCTTCTTTCCACTTATTCTGTGACTTTGGGACAGTTACTTTCAGGACTTTTGTTGCTCATTGGTGGTGGTGGGGGTTGTGTTAGTTTCTAAACGTTAAGTGCAATTAGACAAAGTGCATTACCATGGTCATACGCCATAAGATGTCAGGAAACTACAGTGAGGAAAGTTTAGTGGCTATTTTTTGTAAGTCACTACTTCCTGTTGTTATCCAAGACTTTCTACATCATTTTGCGATGGCCAAATCTAACACTAATGACACAAAAATAGCCTGGAACTTATTGACTACTGCATCAGAAATAATACAGCCTCTGTGTTTTACACATTATCCTTATAGATACCACATCATGATTTATAGAGCAGGTATTGTTTTAAAGAGGAATAAATTAAACCACAGACACTGGATGCTGAGCCAGTTAATGCCGACGGGAGACGAGAACTCACTTACCCTCCTGCAGTTCTCCTCTCTGACTTATGTGAACACGCTGTGCAATCCTGAAACATTAGCCCTGATGTCAAGGTTAGGGTTGATGTGTGTGTCTCGGGGGACACCAGAACTACACTGATCACTTCAAAGGAGATGCGCAAATCCTCGACACTAATAAAAGATCAGAGCTGCCCTGAGCGGAGGCAGGATGTTGTATCAGATCCCCTCCCTGTCTCTAAGTCTTTTCTCTCTTGACTCCAATAGGAAGCAATCAGGGTTAAACAGGAGTTTTTCTATTTAAAATGCCCATCACCGTCATCTTTCTAAAAAAAAAAAAGTGGCTTCTAAATAGAAGTAAATGAAGCTAACTTAATTTCTTTCCAGTACAATTTTTGGAGCATTGATGCGATCCCAGCAATGTTGGAATACTACAGCACGAACTATCCTGTATTGAAGCAGGAAGAGATCTGTATAACTAAGAGAGCAGTATTGGGAACATGTAGTGCTCATAGTTATAAATGACTACGTCTGAGCTTTCATCATGGAGAACAGAAATAATGTTGATTATCAAAAACGGTTATAATCTATTTAAACAGGCTATATGTTTGGAGCCTTCTTAAACACTTTAATTTGTATGTAAACTAAGAACTGTATACGAAACAAGGAGTAAGGAGGAAACCCTATTAGTCAGAATATAAGCAGTTAGCATAACCAAATGAAAGCCGATTGGAATAACCACCGTGGAAGACATCATGTGACACCTAGATTCTGTGTACTTAAGCCAGATGGTGCACATCAAAAGTATCATAAAGTGACTGAAAGATTTATTTTAAACATTGAGGAAATCTCACTTGGGAGCAGATGCCCAGACTGGCTTGGAGACAGCAGGTTTCACTGGGTGACTAATCACAGTGCTGGGGCATTTTTGTAAAGTCTATAAAAGGGACATTTAGTAGTAAAGTGCATGAATATTGATGATAGCAAGCAATATGGACACTTGAAGTCATCTCTGAAGAGCAACATGAGTGTCCTGAATCTTAAAACAAACGCAGCTCTTTCCTATGCTCAGAGAACAAATGCCCTTTTGTTGGCTTTGACTCTTCCAGAGAAGTCAATGAGGAATCTGCCGGAATAAAAGGCCTGTGATTAAACTCTTCAAGTATGGCTAACTCAATAATAATTTCTCATTTAATCCTTCATTCCCTAGAGTAGCTAATTCTGGATAAAATCAAAATCATTATAAATTTATTTTTGTTTTTTTTTTTTTAACTACAGAGAAAGTCAGTCTTAAAGAATGTATGAGAGGGGCTTGTGAGATGGCTCAGCTGGTAGAGGAACCTGCTGCCAAGCCTGCCAAGCTGGGTTCAAGCCCCAGGACCCACATGGTACAAAGAGAAAACCGGTTCCTGAAAATTATCCTCTCACCTCCAGATGTAGGACATGGCACATGCACACAAAGAAATAAACGTAATTTTTAAAAGAATGTATGAGAATAATGAAAAACACATACAAAGGCATATGAAAACTCTCCTCGAACTTTCTAACTTACCTGGCAATTAAAGAGGAGTACTTTTAAAAACACTGGGCATGACACCTGCAGACTTTAAATTTGAGAGGAGTGAGGCAGGAGGATTGCTGTGAGCTAGAGACTACCCTGGGCTACAGAGTACAATACTGTCTCAAAAATAAATTATTATTGTTATTACTAAGTTATTATTTTATAACATTGAGTTATATTATTATGCAAAATAAAAGTTGCCTATGTCCTTCACCTTTAAGCTAATTAAGGAAAGCACCCAGAACACCTTGAAAACCCAACTGATGTCTTTCCTTCAATATCAGTTCTTTTATATACAAGGATAAGTGTGAAAAACACATATTTTACAATTTGGAGTCTTGAAATGTTACTTTTCCCATAGCTTATCATTTCTGGTCCTGAATATTACAGAGTCATCTTGCATGTAATTTTTCAGATATTTAAAACCTTCACTTGTCAGCTCTCATAATGTTGCACTTTTTTTCCAGAAGAACTGAGTCATCAGATACCCTCAATCCTGCTTAGACAACTGCAGTCACAACTGTTGTTAATGACATTGCAAGTCAAGGTTGCAAAGATCCTGGGGCAGAATAAAACAGCCCTGAGAAGTCAACGTGAAACACTCTCTCCACGAAGCTGCACCCCATCTGTTTCAAAGCCCGGTTTTAAATTCTTCGTAAAAGTAAGCAAGAGGTGAACTAGTTTAATACAAGCAGTTCTAAAATTTTCCTTAGATCCTACTTCTAAATTTAAAAGACTCATATGGCTATCTGCAGAGTACCAGACAAAGACCAGGTTAAATTCTGACACGGCAGAATGAAAATGGGGTCTCAAGGAAATCTAGTTCACATAAAATATTTACAATAGAGTCAAAACTGGATTAAACTAATGAAAATATTCCTCTATACTCATAAAAAAGGAAAAACAGGGTGGGGGGGAATTAACTTTCTTTTTAGTTCAAGTTTCCCCCCAATCCCAAAAGGACATTAAACAAAACAGAACAAAACAACAAAAACCTAGTAAAAAAATAACACAGCAAGCGCTGAATTAATCAAGACAACATCTTCACTGACAACCAACAGAACTTTCCTCATGATTAAACATAATCGAAACAGCTGGGGGTGGACCCAATCTAGTTGGATATTCCAAGGGAACAGAACCATGGGAATGCAAATGCTTACAGAAATGAAATTTATAACACAGGTGAAATTCTCAGCCAAAAAGTCTGAAAAACCAAATGGGCGGATCTTGTATTCTCAAGTTTGGAGTCCTATTGTTCACCAGGACATCATGGTACATCCCCTTGATCATATGGGTCAGGTGCATGCAAAAGACTCATTTTCTCTAATTTCCTAAATAGAACTGTCAGGGTCACATGACTATTAGCTCTAGGTAAGGTCAGAGATTAAACAGCACACTGATGAAAGTGTGGGCTTGTCTTAGGTGTTCATTTTAATTATAAACTGTTAAGTTAAAAATATCTGACATTTGATTTGATCTACTTGACACTGGCACTGGGAGAATCGAACATCCCTTCTTAGAGTGGCCACACATTCCAGTAGGAGGCAGTGTTAAGTTGAGGCCTAGGACTCTGGCTTAGTCATTAATGATGATTTTTTTAAAATTAAGATTTATGTATTTCTTTTATGTATATGAGTACACTGTAGCTGTCTTCAGACACACTGGAAGAGGGCATCAGAGCCCATTACAGACGGTTGTGAGCCACCATGTGGTTGCTGGAAACTGAACTCAGGACCTCTGGAAGAGCAGCCAGTGCTCTTAACCACTGAGCCAGCCTCATTAATATTTCTTAAAAATGTCCCATGTTACTGGCTTGATTTATCTAGTCCTCAAGGCTATTCATGCCATGCAATGGCTAGAGGGGCCTTAAGTGTTGACCTCAACTTACCTGGTATGCTTCAGTTCTTACACTCCCTATGCCCTTCATCTGTGACTTTTACCTCCCTACTTTCTATTACAGAAGTAAATTTCATTTTTCCTCTGGAACTCATGTACTATTATTCTCTGATATCATCCCGATAGTGCTTAGCTGGCTCAGAAGGCCAGAGCTAACTTAAAATACTAAGTCTGAAAGAAAAACAATGCTTGGAAACCTCCAATTAACTAGAAAATCAACACTACAAGAGTCCTTTGGTAAGCTAGCTGCTGTTTCTATACCGCTAAGAAAGTAAGTAGGACAACACTTCTGCTTACAGAAGCTTCTGAATAATCCTGGATAAACATACGTGAGTGACGATGGAAGGACTATGTAAAAGAGGTTACGTGGGAAACAATAGTGGTTACAGTGATACAAAGACAAGGAGAATGGGTGAGGGCAACAGCTCAGAGCTGAGGAGCTTGGACAATTCCCTCCACACTCACTCCCTACAATGGCCAGCGCATCCTGAGGAAGCAAAGGTTATAAACGTAGCCTACAGGGATTTCTCTTTACTTGAGAAATGTTAACTAAATATTAAACATGAAAATTGGTGCTTCGGGTGAGTTAAACTTTTAGAAATTGCGTATTTAATTGACAGAAACTTACTTAATGGAAATACATCATTTCTTCATCAAAATGTACAACCATTTGCTTTCATCCTCCCTCCATCTGTGGTTCTCGACCTCCTGATGCTGTTTAATTCAGCTCCTCATGTTGGGGTGACCCCCCCAAACCAAAAGAAAATTATTTTCATTGCTACTTTATAGCTGTAACTTTGCTCCTGTTATGAATCATAATGTAAATATCTGATATGGGGCCCTTCGACCCCCAAAGGGGTCGCGACCCACAGGTTGAGAACCACTGACCTACATGTGCAGCTCTGGCTAGAGCTGTTCCTGGTTTGTTCAGAAGAGGAACCCAATGCTGCTTTTATGGTTCCCACAATTCCATGCGTTTAGCACTGCATTGGTCTCTCTGACAGTGGCGATTTAATTCACCCTTCTCACCTACCCGACTGGACTCTGCCACACACACAGCCAACGGGAGTCAGGGTTAGGAAGAATCACAAATCCTTCCATGAGCTTTTCGCCTTCAATCACTTGGGATGTTCTTTCAAAGACTCTCATCATAGATAGCCTGCAGAGCACAAACTCCTTTAGGCAGCCATTTTCAAAGGTGCCTTAAAGACAAATTGAGGGGCTCATCGGAACATCCAAGTCTCTGATCCTGACAGAGCTGATCAGGATGGGAGTGTAGGGTGTCGCTCATTGTGTGCTTAGCATACACACAACCCTGGGTTTGATTCACAGTACTCCAAAAAGAAAAAATTAAAAACAGAGCACAATAAGATGATCACACAGTTGCTGTCATATGCAGGGTGGCTCTCTTGAGGTTGTCAGTTCTGGGGTAACTGTTCCATGTAAAAATCACCTAGTGTCATAAGACAGTGTTCTACTTCCAAAGCTGAGCCCTAAATGTAGGATGGGCGCAAGCATCACACCCAGAGTGAAGCAGTCAGCTTGGCGAGCTTGGCAGAGCACTAAGTGCAGCTGCCTCTGCAGCTTTCACTGGATGAACCGTCACCTCCTGTGGTTCTGTCTTTTGTTTTTTTTAATGGCAGTGGTACTTGCACAAAGTTTCCTTTCCATCACAGAGCCCAGGTCCCATAAGGCCTGCTGTTTTCTGTGCACACCTAGCACAAGAGTTTGATGGAAAGGACATTTGAATAACTGCATGCTCAGGAATGTGTGAGGAGGAAGGCTCCAGCAGACACGGATGATAAACCCAAACCATCAGGCAGGCTAAGCCTGGATATGAAAACTGGTCATAGGGATCCAGTACAGCACTCTCTCCAACCTGACCAAACACCAGCTTCTTACCTGGACCTTCTCAGGGACAGACATTTGAGAGGATGTAGGGCAGCAGGCTGGCCATCTCCAGTTACAGGGTGGGGCGGCCTTTGTTCTCTGTCTTGTCCCCAGATATTAACGGGGCTCAAAACCATAGTCAGTGTTATAGGCTTCTACTGAGGTAAGTTTTGATAACATCATATTCCTTCCGTGTTCCCTCCGCTCCCTGCATCTTTCATATCCTCTTCTATGTGAACATCATGCGTTATTCTCCAACCCCCACAACTGCAATGTTAAAAATTCAAAAGCACAAAAAGATTAAATATCAGTCTACTTCACATAGTAAAAAGTAGATACTCAAAAGTACTTTGAACAGTGTCTGGGTTCCTTTGTAACAGAATACACTGTTTTTCTCTTTTTATCTTCCTCTCCCCTTCCCTGCCATATGAACACATGAACACATATACAAATACACAGACGTATTTTTATATAAATAATACATACTTTGCTCTATGTCTTGTTTGGCCCTTATATCGTATACATTATTACATGTTGGATTTTGCAGATTTATCTTATTATTTTAAATTACTGCATAATATCATAGCACATGGACTAACAACAGTTATTACTGTCATCATCTGCCATGTGTGGAATGCTGCCCTCTGGGCATGACAACACTATTATCATCTTATTCAGAGTGGCTGGGACTGCCAGCAGGGCATGCTCCCAGGATCCATTCTGTCCTCCTACAGGAGGATCGTAGACCTCACCTGAGCTTCCAGTCTCTCAGAGCTCCAATCACTCTGCCTCATCGTCCTCCTATCGCTATGTGATTCTGCACCACCTCCACAAAGTCCCAGAAGATGCTGGAGTACACAGAGGCACAGAGGCAGGCTGGCTGAAGGCAGCCTCCAATTAGGCAGCTTTTGGAAGGTCACCACCATGCCTACTGAGGACATTTTGGTGACACGGCTGTTTGGGGGCCACTCATTTTCTTGTAAGTAAGCCCAGTAGTTTCACTGCCTTACCAAGATGGACTAGAATGGAAATATTTCTTTTATCCATTGTTGGAGTCCCATCTGGGATGCATAAACATTTGTTCATTTCTTCTTTGGAATAAATTGCCAACTATATAAATATTCTTTATATATATTTCCCACTACAAACAATATTATAGTAATATTCTACATGTGCATGCATACATTATATATGAAATGGAAATTTTTTTGTTTTATGCCTCTGTATACGTATGAGAGCATGCATGTTGACTAGTGAAATGTATGAAGTTTAAGTTTTGATAGTTATTGTCACATTACCCTACAACTACATAGGCCAATCTAGATTCTATCAACAATAGAGTTATTATTTTCATGATTGTATAGTATTTGTTCTTCTTCTTCTTCTTCTTCTTCTTCTTCTTCTTCTTCTT
The DNA here is from genome assembly GCA_019843855.1 of Hylomyscus alleni. NCBI lineage: Eukaryota > Metazoa > Chordata > Mammalia > Rodentia > Muridae > Hylomyscus > Hylomyscus alleni. Next base: position 13,889 of record JADRCC010549261.1, read on the forward strand.
CTTCTTTTTTCTTTTTTTTTTCTTTTTTGGTTTTTTAAGACAGGGTTTCTCTGTATAGTCCTGGCTGTCCTGTAACTCATTCTGTAGACCAGGTTG
>JADRCC010549265.1:0-11767 GCA_019843855.1 Hylomyscus alleni
ATATAAGCATGGGGTTGGGGTGAACATCAAAGAGTTTGATGTGAAATTGTTTTCCTAGTAACATCAGAAGCTACACCCATATAGTCTCACCAACAAGATTCCTGAAATGTGCACTAAGTAAGGATGATACCAATGCTTATCGTTAACTTTAAAATGATTAATAAAAATAATGTATGTAGGTATATGTAAAACAGAGCCAAATTAGAGTATTATTTAATGGTATAAAACATTTATTCCCTTAATTTTATGTAGTTACCTGAAAGAAGAACTTTCCTCAGTTTCTGCAAATCTATGAATTTCTTCTCTAGTCATTGAATTAGAGTTTCAATAAGAATTTTTCTTGGGATAGCTTCTAGATCAAATTGTTATATATGAGAATATGTGGCTAAGTAGTGGTTTCCAGTAAAAAAATCAAAATAATTTATGATTATATAATATTAAATGTCACCTACAATTGTTAAAATAGTAAATTTAGCAGTTTGGATTTTTTTATCTTTACTTTATTAACAAAGTTTATTATGTACTTTGGAAGTGTGAAAGTCAAGGTGTGGGGAAGATTTAATGTACTGATAATAATCCAAAGAGAAACAATAATATATTTTATTGATCCAATAATTATAAAATTCCATTTAAAACATTGATACTGCTGACTAGTGTATATGCTTAAAGGCAATATGTTTACCTTACTGCGTCGGTACTCTCATCTTCTAAAAAGTATTGGAAGGTTGTGCTACTATCCTTTTAATTAATTAAAGACTTGTTTTTAGTTTGAGCAGACTAAAAACAAATAGAACTGAGAGATATTATTTAGAACATTGGTACATGGACTCCATGTAATATTCAGATACTAATATTTATCTGTTGTTCTTAAAGTAGGTTAATGCTTCTTAATTCTACATTGAATTACTTTTAAATAAAGTCTTTAACATCTACTAATTGCTTAAAAATATGCAAATACCTTTGTCTACTAAACCATCTCATGAGTCCAACTTGAATATACTTTAAACCTGAAGGTGTATGTTTTCCTTTTATTTGTTAAAGTCACAAATTATATGAAAGTATAGTATCACCATAATGCTAATACAAGCTTTTAGATTAAAGATTGTGCTTTTTTTTTTAAATCTACTTAACTAGTTTCCAAGTTTTTCAAAATAATACCTTTAAGGATAACGTGGACAAAGCTTTTGATGAGAGGTAGACAGAATGCATTTATATAAAAGGATAAACAAAGTCAAGCTGGAGAAATAAATCAGTGGTTATGAAAGCTTGCTGGTATTGCTGCGGACCTAAGGTTGATTGCAATCATTTCTATGGTAGCTACAATCATCTGAACTCTAGTTAACAGGATCTGATTCCCTCATTGGACATACATGTTAAACATTTCTTTATGTGCTTCTCAGTCAATTTTTGATTGCTTTGTTTTAAATTCTCTGTTTAGTTCTATACCCCATTTTCTGATTTGAGTTGTTTGGGTTTTTAGTAGTTAGCTTCTTGAATTCTTTATATATTTTGGATATTAGCCTTCTATCAGATGTGGGGTTAGTTATGATTTTTTAAACCAATTTGTAGGTTGCCTATACAGAAGATGTAGCTCCTTTACACAATGGAACACTATCCAGCTATTAAGAATGAAGAAATCATGAGTTTTGCAGGCAAAACTTTCTCATTTTTTGAACTGGAAAATATCATTCTGAGTGAGGTAGTTTAGGCCCCAAAAATATGCATGGTAGGTACTCACTAATAAGTGGATATTAGCCAAAAACATACAGAATACCCAGTATACCATCCACAGAACTCAACAAGGTTAACAAGCAGAAGGGCCTAAGTGAGGATGCCTCAATCTCACATGAGAGGGAGAAGAAAGCAATCATGGGAGACAAGGGAGGGAGGGAACTGCATGGGAGAGGTGACAGGGAGGGGAAAAGGGAAACATGATCAGGTATTGTGGGAGGGAAAACAGGACTGAATCCCTGAGGGCCAGCAGAAATAATGGAAACAGGTAACCTTGAGGTAGGTTGTTGGGCAGGAGTGGGGTATGGGGGTGGGTAGGGGGGAGCTAGAATATAACAGAGACCTGGGTGGTGAAAGATGCTCAGGACTCAAAAGGGGAGAGGACTTAGATGAAATGCCCTACAGTGGGGAGAGGGAACTTGTTGAGTTCATGTGCAATAGAAAGTCAGGGTATCAAGCGGAGGGATGCGATTGCCATCCCACAGTCAAAAAGTCTGACCCAGAATTGTTCCTGGTGGAAAAAAAAACACTGTAGGGACAGAAATGGAGAAGAGAGTGAGGGAAAGGAGTTTCAGTGACCAGCCCAAATTGGTATCCATCTCAAGAGGTATCCATCTCAATAGTGTCTCCAAGGCCTGACACTATTACTGATGCTTTGGTACGCTTACAGACAGGAGCCTTGTATAGCTTTCCCCAGAGAGGTCCAAAAGGCAGCTGACTGAGACAGACACAGATATTTACACCTAACCAATAGCCTGAAGTCTGGAACCCCTGTGGTTGAATTAGGGAAAAGCTAGAAGAATCTGAGAAGGAGGGCAACCCTATAGGAAGATCAGCAATCTTAACTAACCTGGAGCCTCTTGATCTCTCAGACACTAAGCAGCATACACTAGCTGATATGAGGCCCCTGGCACACACATAGGAGAGGACTGCCTGGTTGGGCTTCAGTGAGAGAAGAAGCACCTAACCCTTGAAAGAACTGAGGTCCCAGGAAGAAGGGAGATCTAGTGGGGTGAGGGTGGGGTCAGTGGTGAGGATTACCCTCTTACAGACAGGGGAGGTGGAATGGGTTGAGGGTAGGCGGGCTAACCAGAAGGGTGATAAAGCCTGGACTGTAAAAAGAGATTAAATAGTAGTAGTAGTAGTTGTCATCGTAGTAATAATAATAATAATAATAATAATAATAATAATAATAATAATAATAAAGATTTGGCATGTAGGCATGAGGTCCCACCAACTCTAAGGAGCTATTGGCAAATGATAGCTGTTGAGAAAGGAAGAGTTCACATTCTTTAATAGTGTGGCCCAGTGATAAGTCAACCATTTGCCACTCATTCAAAGGTACAGGCAATAGAAATTGAACATACTGGACTAAAAATGTCATGGAGGGAGTTCAAAATGTTGATTAGGTAGCAAAGGAGAGGAGAGTACTAGAAGGAATTAAGGAAGGGAAATGAATACTATCAATACACATTCATGAAATTTTCATCTAGGAAATTTTTTAAAAGTAATATTTCTAAGACTCATGGCAATTATTTTAAGTTTGAAGACCAGTAACTTAGTAATCATTTATTAATATGGAGAGCATAACACTATATACTATGAACTGTTTTACATTTCAGTGTAAGTATTCCAAATATCTATCCTTTTAAATACACGTTAATGATAAAGTACATTTAAATTTGTTTTACCTTTAAAACAATGGAAATTATTAGACTTAATGTCTTTAACTAATTCCAATATAGATTTAGAAGGTAGGCATTATTCACTACTCGTTATTAATTTCTAAAGATTCTAGGTTATCATCTAACATTGAATTTTGTTTTGTTTTATTTACTTTTAAGATTACATTTTTATTACAATCTTTCTACCTTTTCTTTTCTTCCATGAAAACCTCCCATATACCCCTTCTTGCTCTCCCTTAAATTCACTGCTTCTTTCTATATCAATTTTCATTGTATGCAATCATGTATTCATAGATTCATATATATTCCAGATAATTTTTGATATCTTCAATTGTCAAACTGTAGCAGTATAAGAAATAAGCAGTTAACACTTAAAGGTGAGTAAATTCAAGAAGTTCTCTGTGCAATAATGTACCTATAGAGTCCACAGCACTGTATTATATACTTAAAAATTATTTCAGAATGAAGCAAAATATGAGAACTTTCAAAAATAAAACATCAAGTGGCTTGTTACAATCAATTGCTCTGTGTGTTATCTTTTAGAACTAAATGTATTCATTTTTAATGTTGTCTATTATCTCAGAGATTTGTGTAGAAAGTGTGCAATTACAATTTTGGTTCCTCCACCCACTTCCCCACTCCTGGTTCATACCCTAGCTTGTCACTGCATTGGCACACTGAGTCTCCTCCCCTTGATGCCAGATAAGGTAAATCTCTGCGACATATGTATTTGAGCTGGGTATCCCTCAATATACTCTTTTGTTGGTGGTTTAGTCTCTGGGAGCCCTGGGTTGTCTGGTTAGTTGATATGTTATTTTTCCTATGGGGTTGCACTGCTCTTTAGCTCTTTCAGTCCCTCCCCTAGATCTTCCAATGGAGTCCCTGGGCTCAGTCTGATGGTTGTCTGTGAGTATTTGCATCTGTATTTGTCAGGTATTGATAGAACTTCTCAGAGAACAGCCATACCAGGCTCCTGTCAGTAAGTGCTTGTCTCATCAGCAACACTGTGGGGGTTTGTTGTCTGCACATGGCATGGATCCCTTGGGGTAGGGGGTCATCTCTGTATGGCCTTTTCTTCAGTCTCTGTTCCATTTTTATTTTTTTGTCCCTGCACTTCCTTTAGATAGGAACAATTCTGGATTAAATTTTTTGAGATGTGTGGGTGGCCCCATCCCTTAAGTGGGGACTGTTAGGAGCCGAGCCCTCCTTAGTGTGACCGACTGCTGACCTCAGCTCTGGCAGAGACATCCTGGAGTTTTTACAACCTAAGAACTAACACTCTCCTCCCGGAGAAGATGTCAAACAAACACTGAACTTACTGGGATAATGGGACCTTTTGGCCTGTTGACGATGCCTGGAGCCTTCCTCACAGGGACAGCTTCCTGAGATAAGAAGTCAGAAGATATATTGGACCCCTTATCAATACTTGACCAAATGTTCCTTCTCATCTTTTGATGTAGCCGATTTCCTTCCCCAGACCCCCCTCCCCTTTTCTCCCTCTCTCTGTGCGTATATAAAGGCATTGGCCATTATTAAAGTTTGAAGCCTTGACAAGGACCTGCTTGGCTTCCCTCCCTTCTCTCGTCCATTCTTTATTACAGGCAATGTCCTCCTTGCACCCACGGAAATAACCAAGTTCTTGCTGGATCGGGAAAGGGGACCATGCCTATCTACAGGAAATGGTCTCTACAGGTTCTACCTCCAATTTGTTGGGTATTTTACCTAATATCATATGCATTGGGTCCTGGGAACCTCTTGCTTCCCTGGAATTGGGGCTTTCTAGTGGTTACCTCCAGTACTTCATCATCCACTGATACATACTTCTGTTCAATTTCCTGACCCTCTGTTCTCTCCTGTCTTTTCCCATACATGACCCTGTCCCCTCATTTTTCCCTCCCCCTCCTCTTTCCCTCCCAGTTCTCTCCCTCTCTCTACCTCTCATCAATATTTTCTTCTCTCATTCTAAGTAGGATTAAAGTACCTACACTTTGATCTTCTTTCTTCTTAAACTTCATATAGTGTGTGTTGTATTGTGGGTATTCTGAGATTTTGGCTATTATCCACTTATCAGTGAGTACATGTGGGTTTTATTTTGTGTGTGTGTGTGTGTGTGTGTGTGTGTGTGTGTGTGTGTGTGAGTGTGTGTGTGTGTGTGTGTGTCTAGGTTACCTCACTCAGGATGATATTTTCTATTTCCATCCATTTGCCTGTGAATTTCATGAAGTCATTGTTTTTAATAGCTTAGTAGTAGTCCATTCTGTAAATGAACCACATTTTCTGTATCCATTCCTCTGTTGAAGGACATCTGGGTTGTTTCCAGCTTCTGGCCATTATAAATAAGGTTGCCATAAACACAGTGGTGCATGTGTCCTTGTTATATGTTGGAGCATCTTCTGGGTATATGCCCAGGAGTAATATAGCTGGGTCCTCAGGTAGAACTATTTCTAGTTTTCTGAGGAACCACCAGATTGATTTTCAGAGTGGTTGTACCAACTTGCAATTCCACCAGCAATGGAGGAATGTTCCTCTTTCTCTACATCCTTGCCAACATCTGCTGTCACCTGCTGTTTTTGAACTTAGCCTTTCTGACTGGAGTGAGGTGCAATCTTAGAGTCATTTTGATTTACATTTCCCTGATGACTAAGAATGTGAAATATTTCTTTAGGTATTTTTTCCACTGGATGATTTTGGCTTCTTTGTCAAAAATAAGTGACCAAAAGTGTGTTGGTTTATATCTAGGTCTTCAATTCTATTCCACTGATTTATCTGCCTGTCTCTGAACCAATACCATGCAGTTTTTTGGTTTTTTTTTTTTTTTTTTTTGGTTTTTGGTTTTTGGTTTTTTTGTTTTGTTTTGTTTTGTTTACACTATTGCTCTAGAACAGCTTGAAGTTAGGGATGGTGATTCCTCCAGAACTTCTCTTACTGTTACTATCCTGGAGCTTTCGTTATTCCAGTTGAATTTGAGAATTGCTCTTTTTAGCTCTGTGAAGAACTCAGTAGGAATTTTGATGGGGATTGCATTGAATATGTAAACAGCTTTTGTTAAGATGGGCATTTTTTACTATGTTAATCCTGCTGATCCATGATCATGGGAAATCTTTCCATGTTCTGAGGTGTTCTTTAATTTATTTCTTCAGAAACTTGAAGTTCTTGTCATACAGATCTTTCACTTGCTTGGTTAGAGTCGTACCAAGATAGTTTATATTATTCGTGACTATTATGAAGATTGTCATTTTCCTAATTTCTTTCTCAGCCTGTTTATTTCTTTAAGTAGAGGAAGGTTGCTGATTTGTTTGAGTTAATTTTATATCTAGCCACTTTACTGGAGTTGTTTCTCAGCTCTAGGAGTTCTCTGGTGGAAGTTTTGGGGTCACTTATGTATACTATCATATCATCTTCAAATAGTGATATCTTGACTTTGTTCTTCCCAATTTTATCACATTGCCCTCCTCTTGTTGTCTAATTGTTCTGGTTAAAACTTCAAGTACTATATTGTATCAATAGGGAGAGAGTGGGCAGCTTTGTTTTGTCCCTGATTTTAGTTGGATTGCTTCAAGATTTTCTCCATTTAATTTGATGTTGACTATTGGTTTGCTATATATTGATTATATTATGTTTAGATATGGGCCTGGTCTTTCCAAGACTTTTAACATGAAGGAATATTGATGTTAATTTGGTAATTAAACAAAAATTGTGAAAATAATTATGTTTCCATTACCTTACACTTATGATTCTCCTTCAAATTTAAAAAGTAGATAGATAACCTAATACATTTTGTCAAGTGCACTTTAGTCAATTTGGCCAATATTTTCATTCTGCTTATACATACTTGGTAGTTAGAGGAAAAGTTACTTTATTTGCTTTTCTCATCATGGATACTAGTATTTTTCCTCTGTCTAGTGGTGTCTAGGAACTAAGTCTAGTAACCAGAGTACAAATAGCCTATAAGAAATTAACAGCTATAACTATATTTTATTCCCAAATTAACAGTTAGAACCAAAGTAATCACTAAGTGCTGCTGTGGAAAAAAACATTTCATTCCCACAACAACTTTTAATCTGTGAACACATTCAATAATGAAAATTGAAAATAGCATAAGGGGAAATCTATTTGGCTCAAAATTAAAGATCATAAATCAAAACTTCTATGCTGTGTTACAGGGAGCTTTAAACGGCTTTATAGTTTTCCATGAAAGCCATCCCTAAGTCACTAATAGTTAATTAAGTGATATTGTCTTACTTAAAGAGAATTTTAAAGATTACTATGAAAAACATTGCAAAACTGTAAATACTGAAGTATTTGTATTTCCTCTTAACATGGCAGTAGAATATGATGAAACTTCTGTGAACTTGTATCTGCCAGCCTCTCTGACTGTTCACTCCATATATAGCAGTTATTATAAAAGTCAAGTGTCAAAGGAATGCCAATCATTAAACAGATATAACAAATGACTTTAAGCTGATAGTAATTCTGAGAACTAAATCCACATCATATTATACGAACTCTGGGGTAGCATATGCAAGACCTAGGTCTAAGTAAAGCAGACACTAATGTGTTAGTCTTAGAAGAATGAACAAGTCTTTGTTTTATTAACTCTTTCTATTTTTCTCTTTGTTTCTATTTTACTGATTTCATCCCTGAGTTTAATTGTTTCTTGTCATATACTGCTGGATGTGTTTGTCTCACTTTGTTCTAGAGCTTTCAGGTGTGCAGTTAAATTGATAGTATGTGAATGCTACAGTTTATTTATGGAGACACTTAGTGCTATGTACTTCATCTTAGTACTGCTTTCATTTTGTCCTTGAATTCTAGAATGTTTTTAATCCTTTTCTTTATTTCTGCCTTGACCCAGTGTTTATTCAACAGAAGAAAACTGAGTTTCTATAAACTTATAGACTTTCTTTCTTTTCTGTTGAGATCCAGTTTTATTCTATGACTCAATGATAGAATACATTGTGCTATTTCAAATTTCTTGTATCTGTTAAGACTTGCATGGTGACCAAGTATATCTTCAGTTTTGAAGAAGGTTCTGAGCTACTGAGAAGAAAGTGTCTTCTGTGTTTGGCTGAACTGTTAGTTCCCTTTGATTTATAACCTCTGTTAGCTCAATTGTTTTTTTGTTTAGTTTCTGTTTAGTTTCTTCAGACAGTTACCAACCTGTCTGTTGGTAAGACTCGGTTGTCAATGTCTCCTACTGTTAATGGGTTAGGTTCAATATGTGATTTATGCTTTAAGAATGTTTCTTTTACAAATATGGGTACCTTTGCATTTAGGGCTCAGACATTCAGAATCCAGATGTTATCTTGGTAGATTTTTTTCCTTCTAAAACAAAAAAAAAAACCAAAACAAGCAATCAAAAAACCAGATGTCCTAGGCCTCTAAATCATATACAGCATAGGAATGCCAGGTCCGTCCTCAGTGAGAGAAGATGCATGCCAACCCTCAAAAGACTTGAGGTCCCAGGGAGTAGGGAAGCCTGGCAGGCATGGAGGATATCCTCTTAGAGATGGCGGGTGAGAAATGTGATGTGGAACTGTGGGTTGGTGGACCCGGAGAGGATAATGACTCGATTATAAAAAAGTAAAAAGTGGAGCATAAATGTCAGAGGATATTGAGATCTCACATAGATTTGTTTTAACTGCCAGTACAGAAATATTTATATGTTCAATAATGATTGCAATTTTATATATCTTCTTTAAGAAAGGTGAGGGAAAAACAGACTAAGATAAAAGATTACTGAAGATGGAGTGCTATGCTATTATCTATAGAATAGAGTTTAGAGGGTTTTTTAACTCAGAATGAAGGATTTTCAGAAGTATCCAATTTGGAACCTAAAATGAAAGCCTAAAAGGTTGTTACAGATGAATAAAATCCACAAAGATTTGAGCAATTAGAATGGTGAGCCAAAGAACTGCAACTTACTGAGTTAAGAGTGCAGATTATGTTTGATGTCACCTTAGAACAATATCATGCAGTAGTTTATGGATTTCGTTTTTGTGGAGTTTGAAATTTTAAAATATGTACATATATTGATATATTATACAATAGATACGTGTTCAGAATTCCAGTGGGCTTTTGCTTCTAATTCTGAGAAGGATGATTTTGAGATTAGACATTTAATATAGATAGCGGCTATCTTAGAGTTGTCTTTGGAAATTGAAGCTGAAGATGATACAGCATATGTGTCTAATAAAATGAAACACATTTTTAGACTTTGTGGCACAGGACATATTACAGATAAATCTAACAATCCTATAGGTCAAACAATTTTAAAATAACCTACCTACACTTTAAAGGAAATTTTCACAGAACAGAAGGTGAATGTGGGATCTCCCAGATACACATTACATAGTTATTCTGTATATTTTGAGTGATAATGAACAACACAAGCACAGACGCTCAGAGACGTTGCATTAAAAAATGTTAAGTTAAGTCACTCTGATTGTATTAAGCATGTCCTATCTTCAGAATGGAGGGAAGGGGATGTGTTACATTGAGGAAGAGGTTTTATATTTGCTTGCACAGGAAAAGATAGGCTGGAGATTCCTTCCAAATTAATAAAAAAAAAAAAAATTGATTTGTCAAGGGAGAGTCACCCCGAAGAGCCTGACTATGGACATGAAAGAAACAAAGACTACGAATAAAACAGCTAAGTTGTCTTGTTGATCCTTTTACATGGAAAAGATCTGTACTCTGAAATTAGCTGAGAGATGAAATTGTCTACAGCCAGAAATCCAACTAAGCATAGGCAATAGGTCTTATTGACTACAGAATACCCAGGAATCATGACATCTTTGCAAATGGGATATATAGAAATGTATATGACCCTTTGGTTATATAATCCAAAATAACTTATAAAGAGAGATGGATGCTTTATCTAGCCGAACAGAAAACAGAATAATTTTTATCCCATCTGTGCACACTAAACAGTCCCTAATATGTTAATTCAGAAACATCTATTTTTGTGAAATTTTGTATGTTTACAGACATATAAGACATATAAAGAGGCCCTGGCCATATTCACCTTTAGGATGTTGAAAAGGACCCTGAGATGCTGAGGCATATCTATCCCAGCATCTATATTGATCTTACCTCAGACTGCTTCAATGCTATTTGCTCAAAAATCACCGTTCCGGACAATTTTGAAGTAGTTAGCTAGATTGTCCAGCATCATAGTCTATTCCAGTCATGATTTCGTTTAAGTCCTGAACTTTGTCACCCTGCAAAGACTGAACAGCACATGTTACCTGTAGCTCTCTTAAGACTAACCAGTATCTTAATTGTCTTTTAATTCCAAAAAAGGAAAACAGTGCCTTAAGACAACACGAGTTGTCCCCTTCTTCTATTCCTATTATTATTAAGTATGCTATTTCCATATTTTTCCTGGTTTCCTGGATATCGGGAACTATTTTCATTTAACGTTTTCTTTGACTGACATGTTGATTTATTCTATCATATTATGTATTTCTGAGATTCTTCCTTCCATACCTTCCTTTCTGTTGGTGATACTTGTTTGAAGTTACTCCACTCTAACCTAGGTTTATCATCTCCAGGATTTTCTCAGTTTTTATTTATTTACTTATTCATTATTATTGCCTGTATTTCTATTTCTTGACCATCAGGGATTTGGGGGAGGGGTTTCAACTGTTTGCCCTTGGTGCTAGCAGGCCACCCAGTGCAAGGAGAGCTGTAAACTGGAAAAGGGGCACACAGGGCACAAGTTACTTCTTACAGCTGATTGGGCTTGCTCCAGGGGGATTTGGAAGGCAGGAAATTTGGGCACGGTCTTGGGGGAAGTCTTGCTTGGTTGTATCTAGTGCCTGCAGGCCTCTGGCAATCCTCAAAAAACTGTTCACAAATTTTCCCTCTCAAATTTCCTCCCCTCTGTGTATATTGTTAGGAATATACTTAGTTCATAATTTTTTAACATGCAATAATATTGTTAGTTACTGGCACTAAACTGTTATTTAACTTTCAAGAGCTAATCAAACTAAGACCTGAGAATTTTGTTGTGTGGTCAATGCTTCACTTTCCCAACCTGGGAACTTACTTTATGTTGTCAAGAAGACTTCATGTTCAACTGCACCTAAAATGATGAGATTTCATTCTTTTTAAGATTAGGTATTACTTTTTATGTTTTGAGCCACTGAATTATTCTCTCTCTCTCCCTCCCTTCCTCCCTCCGTCCGTCTGTCCGTCCCTCTCTCTCTCTCTCTCTCTCTCTCTCCACTCTCTCTCTCTCACTTCTTTTAAATTTTGAAAAGAAATATTATGCATTGTTTTCTGTAGTCTCTTCTTTTACAGTATCTACCATGTGCATGTACCTTTCCTCCTTAGCTTCACTAATA